>CM064524.1:7108210-7228303 GCA_032716605.1 Paralithodes platypus
TACCGCACCTTCCTCATACCACACACACAAACCCACACACACAGATATACATACATACATACATACATATACATACATACACATACACACACACACACACACAATTTCCCACTTTCTCTCTCTCACTCTATCATTGTTATTCTCTCTCTCTCTCTCTCTCGTCTTAAGCCAACATATACAGCCATTCCTGATAACAAATACGGCCGTAACCAGACAATGTGAAGGAAACGTCACTCACTCACATTTATTCTCTCTCTCTCTCTCTCTCTCTCTCTCTCTCTCTCTCTCTCTCTCTTTCTCTCTTTAGAAAAGTGAAGGACGCGTGTTCTAATTAACCTCTTTTGTACCGGTGCCGACCGTTTACCTTTATTCGGGCTATTACTAGGCGATTGTATTCAGTTTCAAAAAGGCCTCAAGCGATTGACAGGCTTCGAACTATCTTACCTAACCTTTATTACTACCATAGATCCTTCTTAATCCCCTATATACCGGCGACGTCCTTTTAACTTTCTTTTGGCTATATTTAGACGATTTGGCGACCGTGAGGTGTATAAGCTCCTACCATAGTACACAGGCAACGCAGATACATTGGTGAGAGTACGTGTAGGCTAACGCAAGCTGATAGTTGAGCACCTAGCGAGGGACCATGTTACAATCCTCTCCATGGGATAGCCGATTTTGTAGACTTCGTGTAATAGGATTCTAGGAGACTTGAACCCTTCGTGTGTGTGTGTGTATGTATAGAAATATTTATATGGTGTATGTGTGAAAAACGAAATTTGAAGGTAAATGCGGGGAACAGCAAGGTTATGGTCTTCAAAAGGGGTGAAGTCACAGAGTGTGAGGTGAAGTTGAACGGTCAGGCTATGGAGATTGTCAGCTCTTTTAACACCTTACGAGCGGCCTAGGCGGTAATTTATATGTACCATCCAGCGGGGTGTTTTTACCCTAAATAGGGTTGTTTACGTGATCATTTTCATGCCTAAATAAGACCCAGAGCGTAAAACTAGTATCTATCCCT
Source organism: Paralithodes platypus (assembly GCA_032716605.1). Classification (NCBI taxonomy): domain Eukaryota; kingdom Metazoa; phylum Arthropoda; class Malacostraca; order Decapoda; family Lithodidae; genus Paralithodes; species Paralithodes platypus. Next base: position 7,109,232 of record CM064524.1, read on the forward strand.
GAAAGGGCATAAACAGAGCTTTCCAATGACACCCCAACCATCCTTGTACGACCACTGGTTTTCTTGCAACGATCGCGCAATACGAGTGCAAAAACCATGTAATTAGGTACTTTCCCTACATAATTCCCTGTGTAGCGAGTATGAGGGGGGATGGAAGGGTGGTTTTCACTTCAGTTGGCCCACCGCGGTGGTGGGCGGTGGTCATAGCCTTACTACGCTCCTCACACCGCTCAGCTCTCTCTCTCTGCAACATTACGTGCTGAAAATGGCACACGACATAAGTTGTGAACCGACACTTAGTCCAAATTTATTTCACACGACACAGGTTGCGCGCCGCCAAAGAAGGGTTAAGTATCTGGGCAGTGTGTTGAGTAAAGATGGGACTATGGATGAAGAAGTGCGGGAGAGGGTGCAACAGGGGAAGAGGGTTGTAGGAACGCTGAAAGCAGTAACAAGAAATAGGGTGGTCAGTATGGAAGTGAAGAAGACCTTGCATGACAGTGTGGTAATCCCGACACTGACTTACGGAAGCGAAGCATGGACGTTTGAGAAGAGACTCAGACCAAGAGTGACAGGGGTGGAAATGAGTTACTTGAGAAGTGCGTGCGGAGTTACATGGAGGGATAGACAGATGAATGAGGAAGTAAGAAGGAGGTGTGGTGTAGAGGTAGATGTGTGGGAAAGTGTGAAAAGGAACACCTTGAGATGGTTCGGCCATATGGAACGTATGGTAAGCGAGAGAATGACTAAGAAGGTGTACGAGAGCGAGGTGGAAGGACAGAGAGGGAGAGGTAGACCGAAAGAGAGGTGGAAGGATCGAGTGAGGAAGTATATGGATGAAGGCGGTGCTGGATGGAAGGAGGGGCGTCGACTGACTGGGGACAGAGGTGCATGGGGGCGGTTCGTTCGTGGCCACCACTTCGGGGATCACGGCTTCAGGCAATAGAGATTGATAGATGTACGATCATATCTACGGTACAGAATATACGCATGTACACTCGGATACCATAGTCTCTAGCTCACTCATAAATATTCCTGGACTTCACCTATTTCTAATTATGGAAGAATATCACTGGAAACGAATTCATAAATATATTTGTCTATACATCAACTACAACACTATATATACTAAATATATACTATATATTCTATCCAAAAATCAATCCAGATATTCATAGTGGCATAAAGAATAACATAAGTGGATCAACGAATGTTTACGACTGGGCTAGAGACTATACTATGGTATCCGAGTGTACGTCTATACGTATATGCTCCCGTGTTATGCAAGTGATAATGTGTAGGATAATAACAGTAACCCGTTGGACGTTCCGTAGATGGGTTATATTATGTATCTTGTGATGATGGTGGTGGAGGGTGGGGGGGGGGGGGGAGGGGATATTACGTCACTTACTATTTATAAGGGGGGATGGCCGTATTCATTGATTATTCCTTTATCATATTTTTTTATTTTTAGTTTCCTACCCTAGATCTCCATCCAACACATTAAAACACCCCCAAGACCCTCCTTCAAGATAAATTTGTACATTTTTCGATAGAAAAATGTCACGGCTGGAGGCCGGTTTCTAATATTACAGGCTCGCTATCGCTCGCCAGGAAGAAATATGACACCTAAATTGCACGAAAGGTCTTAATATTGACAAAAAATGGAGTGAAATGTCTTAAAATCGCCAAACTAATGAGACGAATGTCTTAAAATTTGAAAACTAGTGTGGCTGAACATGAGGGAGAAGGGGGGCCAGGAAGACCAAGCCTCCACCCTTAAGGTGTCCGGTAAAGGGATACTGGTCGTGGTATTGGTTGGAAGAGTGGTAGGTGTGGTGATGGTGGTAGTATTGGTGGTGGTGGTGGTGGTGGTGGTAGTTGTGGTGGTTTGGTGGTGGTAGTGGTTGTGGGTGAGGGTGATAGTGGTAGCTTGAGCGGTATGCAGGGTTGTGGTAGGTGTGGTGTGGGGGTGGTAGTGGTGATAGTGGTCGTGGTATTGGTTGGAGGAGTAGTAGGTGTGGTGATAGTGGTTGAGGGTGGTGGTGGTGGTGGTGGTAGTGGTGGTAGTGGTTGAGTGTGGTGGTGGTAGTGGTTGAGGGTGGTGGTGGTAGTAATGGTAGGTGTGGTGATGGTGGTAGTTTGGGTGGTATACACGGTTGTGGTAGGTGTGGTTGTGGAGGTACAGTCGTCGAAATAAGTTTGTTACCACTCCATTTTGCATGTAGTTTGGGTGGTATACATGGTTGTGGTAGGTGTGGTTGTGGAGGTACAGTCGTCGAAATAAGTTCGTTACCACTCCATTTTCATTATGCAAAGAAAATATATATACTCAAATTTCGAATACAATTTCTGTCTATTATTCCTAAACTGTTCCCAACAATATGTAATACTTGCATAATGAAAATCACAGGGAGGTAAATAACTTATTCCCACGACTGTACATTTTTACTAGACACTTGGACTGTCTATAGTGGGTTTCATTTCATATGACGGTAAATGTAATCCCTTAGCAACTGATTTCTCGATACTTAATAGATAACTATGTAACTACTATGTCTCTGCATCATATTTATGCCAGGTTTTCATAATTAACAACATATTTCACTTTAAAATATTCGTAATAGCAATTTTTGTTATGGTGTATCTTACAAGCATCCCCTACATTGCTACAACGTAGCGTTCTCGCTTTCCCATATTGAATAATAGAAGGTGCTGAAAAAAATATAAAATTTTTTTTTTTTTTGTGGCGCAATATTGCAATATTCGACATGAAAATGGTCGAATCTTGGAAAATATTAGAGGGGCGAGAACGCTATGTTGTAGGGGATGCTTGTAGGATACGCCATCAAAAAATTGCGTGAAATTTGAAATATTTTCAATGTCTAGAATGATTTTTCATATAATGCGATGAAATTCGCGTGCACGCGCGCACGCACATAGAGAGATGAATTTTTCAGCGAGTCTTAGTATTTCCATTGGTATTAAGATGGCATAATGCCAGAAACAAAATCTCTTATACAGGGTGAATTGGGGGTGTAAGGTTCAGCTTTCTTCTGGGCTACATAAAGGTTCAGCCTCCCCTTGGTGAGGATATTGCAATTTACTGTCAGCTGAAAAGAAACAGTATAGTGTGGTAGTTGTGACAGTAGAAGAGTGGTAGTTGTGATGGTACTGGTAGAGTGGTATTATTGTGAGGGTGGCGGTCCTCTTTAGGTTATGATGGTATTAGTGATTGTTGTGGTTGCAGTGGTTCAGTCGCTTATACAAATTCGTGGACCCCTTATGAATTTATGTATGCAATAATTACTATAGGGATTGATTATTTGATGGAACTTGCTTGTCAATAAACAGTATATACAGTATAGTTTTACAGTTGATATATATACAATTATTAACCCCTTCAGCACGATGATGCCTTCTTGTCTTTGGTTCTGGCTAAAATTAGGCTATTGAATGCAGCTTAAGAAGGGCCTACTTTATGCAGAGGGTTTATTGAGATCGTCCTAGAAGTCGATTATAAGCAACACAAAATCGTATAATGGGAACCCCCCCCCCCAAAAAAAAAAGGCGAAGAATACGTAAATCGTGCTGAAGGGGTTAATTAATTAGTGTCCAGAGGTATACTTCCATAATTAGAAAGAGGTGAGGCACAGGAATGTATATGAGTGACTGTACAGTTGTTACTTTATTGTCACTTCGGTTATCTGTAAGGTGTTAATGGTTGTTGTTAATAATTATAATGGTAGCAATGGTCATAAAAGTGTAGGGATAGCTGATGTTGTCTTGGCCACTTAGCCTATCTGTTGAAATGATGAATGATAGTGGCTGTGGTAGTGGTGGTGGTGGTGGTTGAGGGTAGTGATGGTTGATGGTTTAGGGTGGTAGTGGTACTGATGGTGGTGGTGGTGGTGGGTGGTAGTGGTACTGATAGTGATGGTTGTGTGTAGTAGTGGTGGTGGTGGTGGTGGTGGTGGTGGTGGTGGTTGTTGGTCGTGGGTAGTAGTGGTAGTGATTGTGGTGGTGGTAGTGTTGATGGTGGTAGTGGTTGAGGGTGGTGGTGGTTGTGGGTGACAGTGGTACTGATGATAGTGGTGGTAGTGGTTGCGGGTGGTGGTAGTTGTGGGTGGTGGTAGTGCCAGGCTAGCGAGGGTGATACATTTGTTTGTGGAGGTAGGCACAGTTATTTTTGTGTTTCTCATTTATATTTTGTTTGTGTTTTTAATTCTTAGCAACGGTAATTTTGTCTTGTTTTATTGTGGTGGTAGAAGTAGTCGTGGCGGTGAGTGAGTGAGGTTGTGGTGGGTCTGTTACAGACAGCTTTGTCTCCTTCACTCACATAGGAAAACAAAAAACATCTAACAATGTTTAAGAATGTTTCGCGGTATATTAAAAAGGTTAAGTTATCTGTTGCAACGATAATGGTTCTGTTTGGAATATTAATTGATGGCTGTGGTGGTGTGGATAGTTGTTAATATGGTACTGTTTGTTGTGGTTGTGGTGGTGATGGTGTGAGAGATAGTGGTGCTGATGGTGATACAAAGGACAGCAAGCTACAACAGATATATTGATCCTTACGATGCTGCTTGAAATACTATGTAATGCTGCTTGAAATACTATGTGAAAACAGGAAAGGATAATACAGTATATACAGTAGTGGTGCTATTCGCAGTTAATCGGGGGTTAAGAGCGAGATACTTATCAAATAAACGATTTTTGAAAGTTTGAACAGTACCAGCATTACACTCAATGACACTACTAGGTAGTTCATTCCATAAGTTTACCACTCGATTACAACAGAAATGCTTCGCCACATGTGAGTGAAAAAGCTTTGTGGCGATGGTGGTAGTGGTGTTGTTTTGATGGTGATGGTGGTGTTAGTGGTGTTGATGGTGGTGATTGATGTGGTGGTGATGGTGTTAAGAGATAGTGGTGATGTTGTTGTTGGTGGTGGTGGTGGTGTTAGTGGTGGTGGTGGTGGTGGTGGAAACCCTGTTGAAGGTTAATATGGTTGTGGCGGCACTGTTGTTTTTCTTACTTGTCACTTAGGCTGTCTGGCAAATTGATTATGGAAGTGCATGGAAGAGTTATGGCTGTGCTGGTGGTGGGGTTGGTGTTAGAAATGGTTGTAATGGTTGTAATGGTTGTGATGGTGGTGAAGGTGGTAGGGTTGGTGGTGGTGGTGGTGGTGGTAGTGATGATGATGGTAGTGGTGGTGGATGTGGTGTTGGTAGAGACGGTGTTGATAGTGGTAGGGTTGGTGGTGATGGCGATGGTGGTAGACATGATTGTTATGGTGGTGGTTGGCCTGGTGGTGATAGTGGAGGTGGTAGGTAGGGTTGGGGGTGATGGGGATGATGGTGCTTGGGATAGTGGTGGTGGTGGTTGTGATGAAGATAGTACTGATGGTGGTGGTAGTGGGAGTGGTGGTGGTGATAGTGATGGTAGTCGAGATGGTGGTGGTTGTAGTAGTAGTGATGGTGAGAGATATGATGGTTATTGTAGTGGTGGTGGTAGTAATGGTTATGGTGGTGGTAAGGATGGTGTTGATGGTAATCGTTGGGATGTAGTAATTGTTGTAGTTGCTTTTGCTAACGTGTAATATATTCTTGGAGGTCGTTTTCGTATATGGTTGATGTTCCTGGTTGTTGCTGTTGTTGTTGTTGTTCCCCAAGCTGCCTGGCCGAACAGCCCCAAGGCCCCGAGCAATTCCAAGGCCATAACCGAGCGCCCCCACAGAACCCTCCCTGCCGACCACAATAAAGCCTGGGTGACCGAAGCCACTCCATGGCGGGGAGCTAAGAAGGGTGCGTAAACGCCCGGGAAACCAAAGCCCCACCCAGGGCCCTGTGCCCCTCAGCAATTATGAAGAGAACGTTTGGTTGTTATAGTTGTTATTTTCGTTGTTCAAGTTCTTGGTTTATGCCGCATTACTCTCAAGAGAACATGTCCAATTGTTCATGTTAAATAAAGTCATCTAATGATAGCCAGAGTATGTGAACAATAGTGTCCCCACGTAACCTTATCCAATCTAACGTTGTAACTTCACCATAAACTAATTTGAGCCTAGCTTAACGAAAACCCTACCTAATAGTTAAAGGGGGAGGTATTTGCTTTTTTCCCCTTCTACTTCGTCACATTAGCCTGAGATTCTAAGACGTTCGTTTCTTTGTCAATGTAAAGACCTTTCGTGCCATTTAGGTGTCGATATTGTTCCTGGCGAGCGATAGCGAGCCTGTAATTATAGGAGGAACCAGTCTTCGGCTGGGATATTTTTTATATCGAAAAATTTACAAATTTATGATAAAGAGGGGTCTAAGGGGTGCTTTTTTACAGCTTGATGGAGGTCTCGTGAGGTTACTATCATAACTTTATATATATATATATATATATATATATATATATATATATATATATATATACTGTATATATATATAATAAAGAAAAAACTCCTTAAGTTGACCTTAGCCTAAACCAACATTATATAACCTAATCTAACACACTAACTTGTCTTTAACCTAATAAAACCCTATCTATCGCTTCATCTTAACTTAACCATAAACTAACTTGAACTGTTCCTAACTTAATCTAACCTAAGTGATTCCAAATTGTGAGCGATGAAACTCACATTTAAGAGAATAATCCTGTTGACGAAAAGTATGAACATGTAAATGTGTAAACCGCCATTACTAAGACATACCATATGATTGACCCCTTCTGTACCGGCGACGTCTTTTTCACTATATTATCGCTTATTTAGACAAGTTTGGTCATTTTAAGAATGATCTGTGGTATTAGAAAGGGTTAAGTGAGATATTTCGAAGCCTGTAGGCCCTTTTTAAACTGAATACAATCGTCTAATAGCAGCTACGATCAGGTTAAAAAAGACGTCGCCGGTACAGAAGGGGTTAAAAGGGACAACTCATAAGCACTGTAACATCAATCATAAACAAATAAAGCTGGAACGAGAAAAGCGCAATATGTTTTAACGAGTCCAGATAAAAATGAGCCACCAGTAATAACAATTATGCTAATTTTAATATATATGATAATGCCACGGTCGGGGCTTCATAACAGAGAGTGTATGGGAATGGGAACGTTTACACTAACGACATTACTAACAGGTTATAACGTTTACGGGCGACATATAACGTTTAGGGGCGACATATAACGTTTAGGGGCGACATATAACGTTTAGGGGCGCCATATAACGTTTAGGGGCGACATATAACGTTTAGGGGCGACATGTAACGTTTAGGGGCGACATATAACGTTTAGGGGCGACATGTAACGTTTAGGGGCGACATGTAACGTTTAGGGGCGACATATAACGTTTAGGGGCGACATATAACGTTTAGGGGCGACATGTAACGTTTAGGGGCGACATGTAACGTTTAGGGGCGACATATAACGTTTAGGGGCGACATATAACGTTTAGGGGCGACATATAACGTTTAGGGGCGATATATAACGTTTAGGGGCGACATGTAACGTTTAGGGGCGACATATAACGTTTAGGGGTGACATGTAACGTTTAGGGGCGACATATAACGTTTAGGGGCGACATGTAACGTTTAGGGGCGAAATATAACGTTTAGGGGCGACATGTAACGTTTAGGGGCGACATGTAACGTTTAGGGGCGACATATAACGTTTAGGGGCGACATATAACGTTTAGGGGCGACATATAACGTTTAGGGGCGACATGTAACGTTTAGGGGCGACATATAACGTTTAGTGGCGACATATAACGTTTAGGGGCGACATGTAACGTTTAGGGGCGACATATAACGTTTAGGGGCGACATGTAACGTTTAGGGGCGAAATATAACGTTTGGGGGCGACATATAGCGTTTAGGGGCGACATGTAACGTTTAGGGGCGACATATAACGTTTGGGGGCGACATATAACGTTTAGGGAAGAGAGATATGAATGACCTGGCTTCAAACTCCGTGAGTCCAGGCATTTTGGCTCGAACGTCCCTTGATTTTGGCCCTGTCACTCTTTCAACTCTGGGGGAGGCAATTGCTACAGGCAGTTCTGCCTTTTACCTCCCTCGCTCACATAGAAAAAAAGGGGTAATGTTAACCTATTCAATATGATTGCCTTTTTTTTTCTTTTTTTCTTTAGCTACATTTAGACAATTCTATGAAACTTGGGAAGGATATACGGTAGCTAACAGGGGTAATTAAGATAGGTTGTGGCCTTTTAATTGGAAGACGTCCTTCCTAAGCTGAATAAAATCGTCAGATAGTTACCGGAATATAAGCAAAAGGACGTCATCGGTATTGAAAGGGTTAATATTATTGTGGTCAATATTAGGCGATTAAACGGGAGATGGGTCGTTTATTTTGCTCATTTATTTATATTTTTATTCTTCTATTAGTTTCCTCTCTAGACCTCCATCAAACTTAACAAACACCCGCCCAACACCCTCCTACAAGATAAATTTGTAAATTTTTCGATAGAAAAATGTCCCGGCCGAAGGCCGCTTTCTCTTAAATTACAAGTTCGCTTAGGCTTGCCAGGACAAAATGTACACCTAAATGACACAAAAGGTCAAGGTATTGACAAAGAAATGGGGCGAAAGGTCATAAAATCGCCGAACTAATGAGCCGAACGTCTTATAATATGAAAACCAATGGGGCTAAACATGAGGAACAAGGGGGACCAAAATAGTGTTCAAATAGTGTTCTTCGCCAAACTAACCATACTTAACCCCTTCTGTACCGGCGCCGTATTATTTCATGAAATTCTGACAACTAATAGGCGATTTTATTCAGCTTGGGAAGGATCTCTAACTAGTACATGGCTTCGAACCATCTCAATGTTCCCTTTTAGCTACCACAAATCCTTCTTAAGCTGCATAAACTCATTTAAATATAGCTAGATTATAATATACCAGACGTCGTTGGTACAGAAAGGGTTAATTGATTGAAGGCAGGCCACGTCCTATACAGGAATACAGTACAGGAATGTAGAAAAATATATTATTTGTGTTATTCCTCAAAAACAAATTGCAAGAATATCCTGTGCCATAATAAGAACACCTGCAGTACCTTCGAGTCTACCTCCGACAATATCACAGAGAACACCTGCAGTACCTTCGAGTCTACCTCCGACAATGTCACAGATAACACCTGCAATACCTTCGAGTCTACCTCCGACAATATCACAGAGAACACCTGCAGTACCTTCGAGTCTACCTCCGACAATATCACAGAGAACACCTGCAGTACCTTCGAGTCTACCTCCGACAATATCACATAGAACACCTGCAATACCTTCGAGTCTACCTCCGACAATATCACAGAGAACACCTGCAGTACCTTCGAGTCTACCTCCGACAATATCACAGAGAACACCTGCAGTACCTTCGAGTCTACCTCCGACAATATCACAGAGAACACCTGCAGTACCTTCGAGTCTACCTCCGACAATATCACAGAGAACACCTGCAGTACCTTCGAGTCTACCTCCGACAATATCACAGAGAACACCTGCAGTACCTTCGAGTCTACCTCCGACAATATCACAGAGAACACCTGCAGTACCTTCGAGTCTACCTCCGACAATGTCACAGATAACACCTGCAATACCTTCGAGTCTACCTCCGACAATATCACAGAGAACACCTGCAGTACCTTCGAGTCTACCTCCGACAATATCACAGAGAACACCTGCAGTACCTTCGAGTCTACCTCCGACAATATCACATAGAACACCTGCAGTACCTTCGAGTCTACCTCCGACAATATCACAGAGAACACCTGCAGTACCTTCGAGTCTACCTCCGACAATATCACAGAGAACACCTGCAGTACCTTCGAGTCTACCTCCGACAATATCACAGAGAACACCTGCAGTACCTTCGAGTCTACCTCCGACAATATCACAGAGAACACCTGCAGTACCTTCGGGTCCACCTCCGACAATATCACAGAGAACACCTGCAGTACCTTCGAGTCTACCTCCGACAATATCACATAGAACACCTGCAGTACCTTCGAGTCTACCTTCGACAATATCACAGAGAACACCTGCAGTACCTTCGAGTCTACCTCCGACAATATCACAGAGAACACCTGCAGTACCTTCGAGTCTACCTCCGACAATATCACAGAGAACACCTGCAGTACCTTCGGGTCTACCTCCGACAATATCACAGAGAACACCTGCAGTACCTTCGAGTCTACCTCCTACAATATCACAGAGAACACCTGCAGTACCTTCGAGTCTACCTCCGACAATATCACAGAGAACACCTGCAGTACCTTCGAGTCTACCTCCGACAATATCACAGAGAACACCTGCAGTACCTTCGAGTCTACCTCCGACAATATCACAGAGAACACCTGCAGTACCTTCGAGTCTACCTCCGACAATATCACAGAGAACACCTGCAGTACCTTCGAGTCTACCTCCGACAATATCACAGAGAACACCTGCAGTACCTTCGAGTCTACCTCCGACAATATCACAGAGAACACCTGCAGTACCTTCGGGTCTACCTCCGACAATATCACAGAGAACACCTGCAGTAACCTTCGAGTCTACCTCCGACAATATCACAGAGAACACCTGCAGTACCTTCGAGTCTACCTCGAGACGACTTCAGCACAGAGACACCTGCAGTACCTTCGAGTCTACCTCCGACAATATCACAGAGAACACCTGCAGTACCTTCGAGTCTACCTCCGACAATATCACAGAGAACACCTGCAGTACCTTCGAGTCTACCTCCGACAATATCACAGAGAACACCTGCAGTACCTTCGGGTCTACCTCCGACAATATCACAGAGAACACCTGCAGTACCTTCGAGTCTACCTCCGACAATATCACAGAGAACACCTGCAGTACCTTCGAGTCTACCTCCGACAATATCACAGAGAACACCTGCAGTACCTTCGAGTCTACCTCCGACAATATCACAGAGAACACCTGCAGTACCTTTGAGTCTACCTCCGACAATATCACAGAGAACAGGCTCATCAACACAACTATCTAAATCCTCACTCAAAATCTAAACAAAAATGGACGCAGAGATAACGGGCGCTCTGCCTGCAATCACACCTTAGTATGAGGGGAAACCTCACACCTCTCAGGACCTATTTCAAGACCTGTTAACTCTTTCTAGCTTTTATGACGCAGAGGTTGCCAGATTAGCAATAAGAAATAGTTCTCTCACTCTTTTAATTACCTCTCCAAAATGCCAGATTAGCAATAATAAATTGAGTTCTCTCACTCTTATAAGTACCTCTCCAAAATTAGTTTTCTGCCCACAGCTAACTCCAGAGGTAACTGCAGAGGTTGAAGTAACTAAACTAAAGGTTTCTAAATACCCATCATGGTAACAAAGGATTTAAAGTATCCCTAATAGGCTCAAAATTGCGTCATTAGCGTGAAAGGGTTAAACAGCTCCCTATAGACCTACCACTACCTCTATTCGCCAGTTACCCTGTAACACCAGAACCTAAGCCTCTAAGATTTTGCGAACCAGCTAGCATTTTGTTTTGTTTTTTCTTCTATATTCCAACTACTCCCTCTTGGGCATAGGCTGAGAGCCTGCACATTCACCGCTCAACACGCTCAACACGGTGAAGCCCGTGAGGTCTTGTTCCAGCCTAGGAAGTGAGACAAGTGAAGCACGAGCTACAACCAGCCCTAGCCAACCTGCATCGCAGGCGCGCGGCTCTTGGTTGCCCACTCTGGCTCGAAGCAGTCCCACTTCTGAGGCTGCTTTGCCTTTATGCTTCACTGTCTCACTCCTCGACTCGGACCCTCACTCTCAAAACGCCACCTATTGAGCATTTAACTCACTAGTCATTGCACCCCTGTAGCATATTTTGAATATGGGAATATTCATACACTGATATGGGAACAATGAGGGTATTTTTTTGGCATTTCGGTGGGCTTTGTGGTAATGCACTGATACTAGGTACAGCACAAATTCAATCCCAAGAAATATCTTCCCATTGACATTTCGGGATTTGAACCCGGGACCTTTGGATTACCAGTCCAGTGGCAAGACCACTCCACCAAACCTCCCCTATAATTCGTCTGAGACTTCCGGAGGTATTTCGCCTGAGACTAATGTCATTGTTATACCCCGTCCCAAGTAGGTAGTCTAAAAATCGTGAACCCTAACCTCTGTAGCTCAAAAAGACCTGTTGCAAATAGGCTGTAAATCTCCACACCCATTCCCTGGCTAACTCTTCCCAAATGGTAGAAATATTAGCTCGATCGCTTGAGTCTTTTGTGAGCTAACCCTTCCCAAATGGTAGAAATATTAGCTCGATTGCTTAGATAGTGGTTTGCGAGATAGGCTATAGAGGTTAATGATCAAGAGTGTTGACCTACTTACTTGGAACAGGGTATAGTATAAACTAGACTTAACCCATTCAGCACCATGACGCCATTTTACCTTTGATCTATCTATCTATCTATTGCCGGACGCCTTACTCCCCTTACGAGGGTGGCCATACACAGAATTCCCCCAAGCGGACCTATTCCCTGTGAGAGGGACAACCAGAGCCAGTTTAGTAAAGGACTTGCAGGATTGACCACTCAATAGGATCCGTCCGACTCCGAGGCCCTCTGTGTATCTTGTTAATACTATTTTTCTACAGTGGTGTTCGGCTAATCCATCCACTAACCTGCCTTACCCTTAGGTAAGCAGTACGGATTTGTATCAGGTTTCTTCCCCTAGACAGGTTGCCAACCAAGGCTGACGAGTCCCATCCACCCGGATTTGTATAAGGTTGTCTCCCCTAGGTGAGTTACCGACCAAGGCAACCAAGGTGAGAGTCCCATCCACCCTTTGATGCTGGCTACAATTAGGCTATTTTTGTGCAGTTTAAGAAGGACCTATGTTATTAAGAGAGTTTATTTAGATATTTTTTACCCATTTGAGTCCTAGAGGTAGATTATAAGCTAAAGAAAATCGTCTAATGGTAACCAGAATATGATGAGATACGTACTGGTGGTGAAGGGGTTTTTATGCTCTCCTTTTCTCTCTTTCCCTGGCTGACCCTTCCCAAATGGTAGACATATTAGCTCGATCGCTCTAGTGGTTTGTGAGTTATAGAGGTTAATGTTAAAGAATTTTGGCTTACCAACTTGTCACAGGACATAGTATAAACCTGACTTAATCTGAGACTGGCCACTATTAAACTGGTACCGGTACTTAATGACTGGGATACCTTGTACAACTTGTCTGTGGCTAACCACTTCAACACCTCTGCAGCCACTTTAAGGGGGGTCACCTGCTTTCTTTCTCTGTCTTGGTTGTATCCATTCGGCCCCATTCAGCCTACTGTTTTAAGACATATATCCCCATCCAGGTGTCGACTTTTTCCTGGCGAGCGATAGCGAGCCAGCATTTCATGGAGAAATCCGGCTTCGCCGGAGACATTTTTCTATCAAAAAATTTACAAATTTAGCCAGACGTCTAACTAATTATCGAAAATATGGTGGCTCGCTCTCGCTCGCCAGGGATAAATAGACGCCTGGATGGGGATAAACGTCATAAACCAGTAGGCTGAATGGGGCCGAATGAATACAACCCAGAGAGAAAATTAAAAGCAGGTCACCCCCCTTTACGCCAATCACCACTTTCAAGCAACTAGGCCAAGCAGGAATCAAATGAACAAGAAACACTCCACCACCTTCCGATACTGAGGAACAAGATTATTATACCACACAAGCACTCCTTCATCACATTAAGACATATATCCCCATCCAGGTGTCGATTATTATACCACATAAGCACTCCTTCATCACATTAAGACATATATCCCCATCCAGGTGTCGATTATTATACCACATAAGCACTCCTTCATCACATTAAGACATATATCCCCATCCAGGTGTCGATTATTATACCACATAAGCACTCCTTCATCACATTAAGACATATATCCCCATCCAGGTGTCGATTATTATACCACATTAGCACTCCTTTATCACATTAAGACATATATCCCCATCCAGGTGTCGATTATTATACCACACAAGCACTCCATCACATTAAGACATATATCCCCATCCAGGTGTCGTTTATTATACCACATAAGCACTCCTTCATCACATTAAGACATATATCTCCATCCAGGTGTCGATTATTATACCACATAAGCACTCCTTCATCACATTAAGACATATATCCCCATCCAGGTGTCGATTATTATACCACATTAGCACTCCTTTATCACATTAAGACATATATCCCCATCCAGGTGTCGATTATTATACCACACAAGCACTCCATCACATTAAGACATATATCCCCATCCAGGTGTCGTTTATTATACCACATAAGCACTCCTTCATCACATTAAGACATATATCTCCATCCAGGTGTCGATTATTATACCACATAAGCACTCCTTCATCACATTAAGACATATATCCCCATCCAGGTGTCGATTATTATACCACATAAGCACTCCTTCATCACATTAAGACATATATCCCCATCCAGGTGTCGTTTATTATACCACATAAGCACTCCTTCATCACATTAAGACATATATCCCCATCCAGGTGTCGATTATTATACCACATAAGCACTCCTTCATCACATTAAGACATATATCCCATCCAGGTGTCGATTATTATACCACACAAGCACTCCTTCATCACATTAAGACATATATCCCCATCCAGGTGTCGATTATTATACCACATAAGCACTCCTTCATCACCATTCAAACTGGGGAGATGGCTGGAGCAATGTATATACAAGCTAGAGTCTAGAGGATATATATATATATATATATATATATATATATATATATATATATATATATATATATATATATATATATATATATAGAGAGAGAGAGAGAGAGAGAGAGAGAGAGAGAGAGAGAGAGAGAGAGAGAGAGAGAGAGTATTTATACATCTGGAGTTTGCATTCTAACTGCCTCTGGGTTGTATCCATTCGGCCCCATTCAGCCTACTATTTTAACACGTTCATCACCCTCCAGGTGTCGATTTATACAGTACTTGGCGAGCGATAGCGAGCCACCATATTTTGGATAATGAGTTAGACAGCTGGCTAAATTTGTACATTTGTCAATAGAAAAATTTCTCCGGCAAAGCCGGATATCTCCATAAAATACTGGCTTGCTATCGCTCGTCAGGAAAAAATCGAAATCTGGATGGGGATCAATTTCTTAAAACAGTAGGCTGAATGGGGCTGAATGGATACAACCAAGAATGATAATAAAGAAGGTCACCCCCCTTAAAACTCATTTGAAACTCTTGTATGTCCATTTTCTTCTATATCTGATAACATTACGAACATGTATCAAAATGGTTGTAAGTAATCAAATAAGTACCGTATCGTGTTTTGAAAAATATAAACAAAAATTCAGTATTGGAATTGTGGAATATAATCTATATTTTATTAATTTCACCACAACACCAAACACCTCCAATGATATTAACCCTTAACTGGCGGCGCGCAACATATGTCGAGTGAAAGAAATTTGGACTATGTGGCGGCTCATAACATAAGTCGTGTGCCATTTTCAGCACGTAATGTTGCTGAGAGAGAGAGATAAGTGGTGGCAGGAGAGTAGCGAGCGTATGACTGCTCCAGACCACCGCGGTGGACCAACTGACATGAATCCCACCCTCCTCCACCCTCTCTCACTCGCTACACAGGGAATTATGTAGGGAAAGTATCGAATTACATGGTTTTTGCACTCGTGTTGCGCGATTGTTGCAAAAAAACTAGCGGTCGGTCGTACAAGGATCGTTGGGGTGTCATTGGAAAGCTCTGTTTATGCCCTTTCAGGGATAGATACTTGTTTTACGCTCTGGGTCTTATTTAGGCATGAAAATGATCACGTAAACAACCCTATTTTGGGTAAAAACACCCAGCTGGGCAGCACATATTATTTACCGCCTAGGCCGCTCGTTAGGTGTTAATGAAAGCATACAGTATATGTGATCCACCGGGATTCAAACCTGGGTTATCGCACACAGATTTGTAAACACTCTAACCATTACACCACCAAGACGGTTGGCTTACTTAATTGGAATAGTGTAGGCTATAGTATAAACCTGAGTAGGTCTGAGACTGGTCACTATCACACTGGTACTTTGTAACCGATACCCTGTAATACTCTACCTTTGTCTGTGGTTAATAAGGGGGCTCACCTGATTTTGTTCTCTCCTGTTCTCTCTTTCCTTGGCTTGTATCCATTTGGCCTCATTCACCCTACTGTTTTAAGACGTTTATCCCCATCCAGGTGTCAATTTTGTACTGGTCAGCGGTAGCGAGCCAGCATATTTTTTAAATGTTTTTGACAGCAGGCTAAATTTGTTCATTTTTCGATAGAAAAATTTCTCCGGCGAAGCCGTATTTCTTCATATAATTCTGGCTCGCTATCGCTCGCCAGGAAGAAATCGACACCTAGATGGGGATAAACGTCTTAAAATAGTTGGCTGAATGAGACCGAATGGATACAAGCCAGAGAAAGAGAGAAAAGGAGAGAAAAATCAAAATAAGCCGGTGACCCCCCCTAACCACTTCAACACCTATACTGCAACTCTACAGCCAATCACCGCTTACATACCGTACATGACTAAGGTCATTTGTACTTAAATAAACAGTAAGTGAGAGAGAGAGAGAGAGAGAGAGAGAGAGAGAGAGAGAGAGAGAGAGAGAGAGAGAGAGAGAGAGATAGAGAGAGAGAGAGAGAGGGAGAGAGAGGAGAGAGAAGAGAGAGAGGAGAGAGAGGAGGGAGAAGAGAGAGAGAGAGAGAGAGAGAGAGAGAGAGAGAGAGAGAGAGAGAGAGAGAGAGAGAGAGAGAGAGAGAGAGAGAGAGAGAGAGAGAGAGAGAGAGCTATTAAAGTAGGCCTAGTTATAATTACCCCCGTAGCTCTTCCTTGGCTTAGTAGCTTCATAATGTGAGGCTGACTTAGGGCGGGAGGGAAAATTAAGTGTGCGAGTGTGGTTAGTTTTGGGTCCATTTATGTATTTATTTATTTATTTTATAGTTTCCTCGCTAGACCTCCATCAAACATTAAAAACACCCCCTGGACCTCCTTCAAGAAATATTTGTACATTTTTTGGGAGAAAAATTTCCCGGCCTTCGGCCGCTTCCTCATAGAATTACTGGCTCGCTATAGAGGAAAACATCGATACCTAAATGGCACGAAAGGTTTATATATTGACAAACAAAATGGGACAAACGGTCATAAAATCGCGAAACTAATGGAACGAAAGCCTTAAAATCTCAAAGCTAATGGGACTAAACATAAAGGACAAAAAGCAACAACCTCCCCCTTAAAAAAGCAACAACCTCCCCCTTAAAAAAGCAACAACCTCCCCCTTAAAAAAGCAACAACCTCCCCCTTAAAAAAGCAACAACCTCCCCCTTAAAAAAGCAACAACCTCCCCCTTAAAAAAGCAACAACCTCCCCCTTAAAAAAGCAACAACTCCCCCCTTAAAAAAGCAACAACCTCCCCCTTAAAAAAGCAACAACCTCCCCCTTAAAAAAGCAACAACCTCCCCCTTAAAAAAGCAACAACCTCCCCCTTAAAAAAAACAACTCCCCCTTAAAAAAGCAACAACCTCCCCCTTAAAAAAGCAACAACCTCCCCCTTAAAAAAGCAACAACCTCCTCCTTAAAGACGGGGTACACAACGACTCATTCTGGCAACTATAGTCGGTTTTAGTTTAGCTGGCGGTAAATTGTCATGTCCTGATAATGTTCACTCGGATATTATGAGGATTTCGTAGCAAAATACGAAGTTAATTATGAAAACTTGAGAGAATTATGGCACCAAGACACAGTAGATTCATACTATGAATCATAGTCGCTTTTTCTGGATCCTCTTTTCTCTCATGTTTAGCATATTTGTTTTGAGATTTTAAGACGTTCGCTCCATTTGTTCGGTGATTTTGAGGGCTTTCGCCCCATTCCTAAGTTAATATTAAGACCTTTTATGCATCTAAATGTCGATATTTTCCTGGCGAGCGATAGCGACCCTTGGATTTGAAAAGGAACCATCCTTCGGCCGGGAAATTTTTCTACCAAAAAATGTACAAATTTATCTTGACAGGGGGTCTAGGGGGGCTTTTTTAAGCTTGATGGAGGGCTAGCGAGGAAACTCCAAAATAAACCAATACATATATACACAGACCAAAACAACATGCACTACCCCCTTAAGTATCGATAAATCAGTTGCTAAGGGATGCGATTTACAGCCAGATGAAATAAAACTGACTATATTACCAATGATTTAGAACATAATGGTGAAAAGGCTCAGTTACCGGTACATCGAAGATGTTCTGGGTATTTATGTAGAGCAGTACTTTTCTGTGTATTTACGTAAATACGTGGTCCAACACGGAGCTGCATAATTCAAATGTAGCCAAACAATATTCATACATAATGGATGTATAATACTCATTATTACTCGTTATTAACCAGTTCAGGACCAATTACGTCCTTTTCATTTTACACTGGCTACGGTACTCTTAGACGATTTTATTCAGTTTAAAAAGAGCTTCCAGTCATTTAACAAGCTTCGAACTCTCTTAATTAACCCTTTTTAATACCACAGATCCTTCTTAGACTGCACAAAATCGTCGAAATATAGTTAGAATTCAATAAAGAAGACGTCGCTGGTACAAAAATGGTTAAAAATACAGTTTATCTCAGTCAATCCCTATGCATTGTTTGATGTGTAAATAGCTGCTGCTGGACACTCTTATGATGATCATATTTTGTCGGTTAGGTCCTGCAAGATTACAACAAACGGCTAAACTCATAAACTACCGCAAGGCCCTTGACTAACTAAACATAATATAACTATGTCTAACTTTACCAAACCCAACCTACATGTAATCTACTTATACCTAATCCTCGCTAACTTAACTAAACCAAATATAACTAAATGTACCTTAACGAAACCCAGCATAGGCATACATGTAATCTACTTATACCTAATCTGTATTATGGGTTCAGCAGGAGGGATCTAACTTTGATTAACCCCTCCAGAACGATAACGTCATTTTCACCTTAATCTGGTTACCAGTAGACTAATTTATTCAGCTTATCGTCATAGCCTACTCTAAGGAATGAGAGGGGTAAATAATATCTCAATTAAAATGTAAAACTTGCAAACTAAACAAACCAAAACAAACAAACATAAACAATATGAAAATCATAGGACCTTCGTAAGCTGCACACATTCGTCTAATATTAGCCAACATATAGTAAAAGAGACGTTTTCGTACTGAAGGGGTTAACAATAAGTGAATAATTTGGTTCAAGGACCCATTACTCCTTAACCCCTTCTGTACCGGGAACGTCTTTTCTATTTGATTCCAACTACATTTAGACAAATTTTATGAAGCTTAGGAAAAATATATAGTAGCTAAAAGGATTAATGGATATAATTTGTAGTCTTTTAATGGGTAGACATCCTTCCTAATCCGAACAAAATCCTGTAATAGTAGCCAGAATGTAATGAAAAGTACATCACCGGTACAGAAGGGGTTAACCCTTTCATAAGTAATGACGAATATATTAATTTTATTGTAGCTCCCATTAGACAAGTTTCCTCTGTTTTGGAAGGCTCTCTGAGAATCAAAGGGGTATACAAATTATTTGGATTTTTGTTTTATGTGTAAGGAGACAAAAGGCAGGTTGCCTGTAACGAGTGTCTCCCCCCCAAAAACCAAAAGAGTGACAGAGCTAAAATCAAGGGATGTTGGGGTCAAAATGACTGTACACACGAAGTTTAAACCAGTAAGTCATAGGATGAAGGACAAATTGATTGAGGGAGATAGTTCCAGTGTTCACTTGTTGAGTAGAAGAAAGACTAAGAAAATTAGCCAATTCTTGGATTGGAGAGCTGAACAGAATAGGAGTGGGACTGCGTTGAAAGGCGGGTGCTTCACACTTGCCTCGAGGGAGGGGTTATGCACTGAGAGGGCTCTGAAGAACACAGATTGTTGTAATAGCGATAGAAGATTGAGAGAGATGTAACATTGCGGCGTGTAAAAAGAGATCGTAGGGAACTAGTAAGAGGAAGTGTGTTGATGAGATGAAATGCTTTGATGCTTTGGACTCTACTCTTTCGAGAAGTGCGATATGGGTGGAGCCTCCCCACACATGCGAACAATACTCAATACAGGGGCGCACTGTGCCCCCGATACAGAGCAAAAAGTTGTGCAGGGGTGAGGAACCCACAGAGAGGGTTGAGCACACCCAACTTTTGAGAAGCCATTTTAGCAAGTGGTAATATGATCAATCCAAGAAATGTTGGATGAAAAAGATACACCTAGAATATTGAGAGAAGATGAAGGGTTGATTTGTGTATTGTTGAAGATTAACTGATAGTCTTGCTGGAAGATTGCGATGGAGAGATAGAGTACAAAGGAGTACAAAGGAAATCAAGCAACAACAGATCTAGTGACCCTTCTAGGCTGCTTGTCCTCCAAAACACTGAGGATCAAGTGTCCAAACAGTGGTTTAGAGTGGGTAAGGGAACATTGGAGAGGGAACTAATGTCCGTGGCAGGATTAGGAAGTTAGTACGGGACACATGGGTTAGTAACCGAGGGGAGGATAAAATGTAGTTATTAATTTACAAACGCAGTTAGTCCCGGGTTTGATGCGAGATATTTGTCTACGCAGAGTTTAAATGAATCAACGGTGCTGCAGTCTATAACGTCTCGGGGAAGCCCATTCCACAAGTTGACAACTCGATTGAAGAAGAAATTCTTAGATTCGTGTGAGTTAAAAGATTTACCAATAATTTTGCAACCGTTTCCCCGCGTGTAATTAGATTGGTCGATAGTGAAGTACTTACTACAGTTCATATTTTCGATGCCTTTGATGATTTTGAACACTTGAATTAAGTCACCTCTTAATCTGCGCTGGGTTAAAGGAAATAGATTTAATTCTCTAAGACGCTCTTCGTATGGTTTGTTCTTTAGGCTAGGTATAATTTTGGTAACTCTACGTTGAACTCGTTCTAGCTTGTTTATATCTTTTTGGTTATAAGGGCACCAGGATTGAACGCAGTATTCCAGAAGAGGGCGGACTAAGGAATTGTAAAGGGTTAGGATAACTTCTTTAGAATTATGCTCAAATGACCTGCCTATAAAGCCAATTATTTTGTTTGCCTTCTTAACAACTTCTGAACATTGTTGACTCGGTTTTAGGTTACTCGATATTGTTACTCCCAGATCGGTTTCTCTGTTTACATTCTTAAGCTGAGTGCCATTCATCGAATAGTTTGCTTTCTCATTTAGGTATCCGATATGTAGTACTTTACATTTATGCGCATTGAAACTCATTTGCCAAATTTGGGCCCAACATGACAATTTATCTAGATTGTGTTGCATATCGTCAATTTGTTCTTTTGAGAGTACGCTATTTGCAATTTTTGTATCGTCAGCAAATTTTGAGATTGTACAGGTGAGACCCTCATCTATGTCGTTGATGTAAATTAGAAAGAGAATTGGTCCTAGTACCGATCCCTGGGGTACCCCGCTACTTACATTGGTCCATTTAGATGCCTTACCGTTTATGACTACTCTTTGCTTTCTGTAGCTGAGCCAATTTTATATCCATTTCAACACACGGAGGCATTGAGAGTAACAAGGTTTTCTCTGCCCCAATCAGAAATAATTGATAAATGAGAAGATAGGCACTCTATGGCCTAGACACGTGAGTTTTGGAGTGTTGGCTGGCTGGGTTGATGTGAAAAACTAGTTGAATAGTGTAAGGTAGTGTCATCAGCATATGAGTGATTAGGACTAGAGGCACAATTGAGGAGATCATTAGTAAATAGTAGAGAGAGAATTGTAGACAGGACAGAACCCTGAGGAACACCACTGTTGATAGCTATGGAGCGGTCTGAAAGGATATTAGAGACAAAGGCACAGATACAGGGATTGAAACAGGAGGGTAGTTTGGAATTTAGAAATTTGTTCCAGACTCTATCGAAGGCTTTTGATATGTCTAGCGCAATAGAAAAAGTCCCATGACTTCCAAAATACATTCCTAAGTAGTATAATCCAGTCTAAATGCAGCCAAAAAAGGAAAAAATATGCGTCGTCAAATACTGAAGGGGTTAAAAATGTTAATGTTTCAAACTAAATACAAATTAGTAGTAATTAGTGGGCCTAGGGGTGCACCGGATAGTAGATTTTGCTATCCGGCCGGATACCGGATAAGCCGGATATACAACAAATTATCCGGCCGGATACCGGATAATAAACAAAATTGGTTTAGACAAAAAATAACTGACTACTTACCAAGGATACCATAACTTTAAATTTATCAGAACTCAGTGTAACAAGATAGCTTGCATGAACTCTGTATAACCAAGTTATAAAGCTGTTGCTTTTCATCATTGAACATTTGTCAGAAACATATGATTATATTTTTAGCTCCTCCAGTCTCCAGTCTTGCATCCATACCAATTTCAATGTAAACAAAATTTAGACATTTGTATATCCATTTCTGTATTCTCACCTCCATAGAAGAAATATATACTGCAGGCTATGCCACACCTCCCCCCCCCTTTTCATGTGCATGAAGGAGACTAAAGACAATGCTTCCTGTAACAAGGGTCACCCCCAAAGTTGATAAGAGTGATAAGAAGCCAAAAGCAAGGTATGTTTAGAGTCAATTTCTGGACGCACGGAGCTTGAAGCAGTCTGAGTCATAAGAGGAGGGAAAGATAGATTGATGGAGAGAGTTCCAGAGTTTACTTGTTGAATAGAAGAAAGGCTAGAAGAAAGACAGGGAAAATCAGTCCACTCTTGGGTTGGAGAGTTGGACAGAATAGGGGTGGCAATGTGTTGAACGGCAGGTGCCCTCCACTCTGTAAGGGAGGAGGTACTGGTAATAGAGTCATCAGCATATGAATGTATAAGACTGGAGGTACAGTTGAGAAGATCATTAATTAATATTTGAAATAGAACTAGAGATAGGACAAAGCTCTGAGGAATACCGGGGTTGATAGGTTGAGGAAGTGAGCGACCGCAGCTATGAAAAGGCCAATAACAAAATTAGAGATAAAGGCACAGGTAGAGGAATAGAAGCCGAAGGAGAGAAGCTTGGAAATATATTATTTGTGCCAGACTCTATCGAAGGCTTTTGATATGTCTTGCGCAGTAGAATAGGTCTCACCGAAGTCCCGAAAGGAGGATGACCAAGTTTTAATAAGATAAGAAAGGAGATCACCAGTAGAGCGCCATTTATGGAAACCATACCGTACTGGCGATCTGAAAGATGATTATGGGAATGCATACATACCGTACTGTACATACATACCATACATACCATACCGTACATACATAAAAGTACCTAAAAGACATAGGGTTCCACACGAAGTGCGGTTCCGGTCTCACGTCCAATGCTCACAAATGCTTAAGACAATTTGAATTAAGAGTAGATTACACAAATTTAGAGATGAGAGCAATTAAAAAATTAGAGCAATTGGACAACAAATGGAGGATTGAGAGCGGTCACCCTTCTGTCGGACAGATTGAATGAGGGCAAACTTCCAGCAGGAAGGGAAGATGTTAGAGGAAAGACAGAGACAAAATAGTTTGCCTAGCAGGGAGTCAGCATTTATGCACATTTATGTATTGCAACAAGACTAACACCATAATGGTCTGTACGCTAAAATATGTCAGAAATACTGTATATACGGGTATATCAGTGCTAAAATATAAGGGAATTATTAAACAAAGTTGAGTAAATGATCTAACTCCCCAAGTAAAGATCCGGTACAGTAAAGTTGCAATCTGAATATGTTCACTTCAGGTCCAATACAGGAAACTGTTTGTACCACTTGGGCTGTTGTATCATCTACCAGTTGAGTCACAACAGTAGTGCTCACTGGTGGTCATACATTCAAGGTTGTGTCTGCTAAATCAAACTTAATTACTAAGACTTATTCCATAGTACAAGTTTCATTGAAGTTATTTGTTTCTATTGCTAATATCCGGCTTATCGGGCCGGATAAGATAAATATCCGGCCAGATACCGGATACCGAATAATTGCACTATCCGGCCCGGATATGATATCCGGTGCACCCCTAGACTAGTGGCGAGACAAACAAAAACTCTAAGCCAATTTTGAGATAAATACATGCATCCTTCACTTTCTCCCAAATGCTCATTGTCAAATTGACGGGCATGAATTATTTGCTAAATCGCTAACCGTTTATTTCAGAGATATATATATATATATATATATGAGAGAGAGAGAGTTTACGCTGGCGGAGGTATGTGCTCTAATGATTGCATCCTAAATTGAATATCTTCTTCTTCGGCGCTTATCCCATCTGCCCACCAACTTTCGTGAAAATCGGTTCATAAATGTTTGCGTTATCACACGCAAGCGTAGATATTCACGAAGACACAAACTCAGACTTGTTTTATAAGGCTAAGGCAAACGGCCGCCGTACACATTCATACAGTGAATAATTTCGTCTACGTATTATTTGTCACCCCTATGTTTATGCCTCATATTTATATATAGCCTACACTGTAAAACAAGATAACTGAACCCATGGATTGTGGATTCAGCCACTAGCATCCATAAACGAATAAAGGTTTCATATGCCAGTTTCCTGATGCAATATATATTAACTCTCCACCTGGAGCATTGACCTCACAACTCTTTTCACAGATTTGGATGTGGGGATATTGCGTGTGTCTGGGGTTATTTTACTGCTAATTCCTGTGATAATTATAAATACACTTGGTATGAAAGCATGGACAGCCTTTGATATTGAGGAAGCAAGCTATATCATGCTTTAAATGATACGGTTATCTTTGTAACATTTAAATTTAATTTGTTTTGTTTTGCAAACAATTATCAAAAATATCCTTAATTATTTGTTTCATCAATATCACTGATGATTAAAAATAAGAGTATTTTGAGTAGCCTACATACTACCCATACCATCTTTCACGTTATTGATTCAACCAATAGTACACAATCTTTGGTATGGTCGAAGTTCGGTTCATAATTACAATATAACTATCGTATTCAATTTAAGAAATGAATTATTAATTACATATGATACAACATTGTATACGAAAGCATTGAAGAGGCTTAAAATAAATACACATATATATATATATATATATATATATATATATATATATATATATATATATATATATATATAGAGAGAGAGAGAGAGAGAGAGAGAGAGAGAGAGAGAGAGAGAGAGAGAGAGAGAGAGAGAGAGAGAGAGAGAGAGAGAGAGAGAGAGAGAGAGAGAGAGAGAGAGAGAGAGAGAGAGAGAGAGGGAGAGGGAGAGAGAGAGAGAGAGAGAGAGAGATTGAAGGCATCGGTGCGGGCTAATTGCAGACTGCAAATAACAGGTGTGAGTGAACCAACATTTTTAATATAAGTTTAAGAGGAAGAAAATGAGACATGTGCTTCCAAGCCCGAGAGGATCACCTCAGTGATGCACTCTGCACTTTGTGACGGCTCCTGGCCACAAAAACAGAAAACATTCCAAAGACATATATAAAAATACCTGCAGTAAACAGCGTCAAAATGTCACAAGCGACACTGGCTGGGAGGATTTGATGGCTGTACCAGAGTAATAGGATAGGTAACAGAGAAGTGGTTGTGATTGGAGAAGCCCAACGGAGAGTATAGATTGACACAATAAGCAGAAGGATTAGTGGTCAGAAACAAGTCAACAATGTTGGGTCTATGTCCTTGGCGGTCCGGAATGTGGGTAGGGTGTGGAACTAACTGGTCTAGGACATTTACATTAGAAAAAAGAACAGGCTTGTTCACCAGGTTGGTCGGTGAAATAAGAGAAGATTCACTGGCGGTGGTGAACATTGAAACCGCCAATGATGGATATTTCAGAGAAGGGAGAGATCAATAGAATGTGTTAAACTTTAGAGATAAGATACCGTAGTTGACGAATTTTGGATAGTCAGTAGAATTAGGAGAGAGATAAACAGTACATATTATTTAGTTTAAGAATGACAAGATAACTTAAGTCAAAGAGTTGAGTATTCATGTAAGTCAAAGTTGGGAACACGAGAGCAAGTAAGAATATTACACACATATACACAACATTCACCTTTGACTTGAAACTGAGGATAGCAATAGTAGGAGAATGTGCTGTCAGTTGCCTCAGATAACTGGGTTTCGGCGAAGAAAAGAAGGTCAGGTTTGGCAGAGGAGAGATGATGTTCCACAGAGTGAAAGCTAGAGGACAAGCCATGAATGTTGCAGAAGTTGATAGTGACAGTACCAGGCAGTGGTCCAGGACATTTAGAGGAGTCATCACCAGCAATGGTCAAATTGATGGGTGAAGGGTTCAGCTTTGTCAAAGGAAGAAGTGAGGGTGGTACCATCCGAGTGGAAAAGACGAGGAAAGACGAGTAAGTGAACTTTTTAGAGGTTTTTGGCTCGATGCCAAAAAGCTTGGGAATAGCTTGAGGTGGAGACTTCAGAGCATTTCTTATTGGTGAAATAGTTTTAGGCTAGTCGAAGAACGGATTTGGCTCGATTCCGTGCAGAAACATAAAAATTATGAGATTCTTGAATTTGACGACGATAGTACTGTTTGAATGCTTCCATGGAAAATCAAAGACTACTGCTCTAAAAGCCTCCCTGTCAGTAGCGCCAAAATGCCACAAGTTCTGCCGGCTGGGGGTGTTAGATGGCTATACTGGAGAGACAGGACAGGTAAAGAGGTAAGGTTATGATCGGAGGAGCCCAATGGAGGTAGAAGATTTACAATGTAAACATAAGGATAAGCGGTTTAAATATAAGTCAAGAATGTTAGGCCGATCTTCAGGGCGGTCTAGGATATGGGTGGGGTGCTGAACTAACTGCTCTAGGTCATGTAGGATAGAACAGATGTACAGTAAGCTTGCTCTCTCTCTATATAAATACTGTATATATATATATATATATAAAGAGTTAAAAATGACAGTAGGGATATTATAGGTGAACAGTGTGTTAGAAACGATAATGGGAAGATTGTGTATGCAGAAAATGAAATCAGAGAAGCATGGAAGTCACACTATGAACGATTGCTAAATGTAGAGTTTGAATGGGATAAGGAACAGCTTAGTATCGAAAAAACAATATCTGGGCCCCCTCCTTTGAAAGCACCAGCTGTAGTGAGCAACGCAATCAATAAAATGAAGGACGGTAAAGCTCCAGGTTGCTCTGACATTGTCGCTGAGATGATAAAAGCCTCAGGGGAGAATGGTGTCAACTTAGTCACCGAGTTGATAAACACCATTATTAAAGATGAGAAAATCCCAGAGGATTGGCTCAAAAGTGTAATAGTAAATATATACAAAGGAAAAGGGGACGCGCTAGATAGAGAAAATTATAGGGGCCTGAAAATGCTTGACCAAATCATGAAGGTCTGTGAGTCTTTGAGGGTTTGATTAGGCAAAGCATCTCCATTGATGATATGCAGTTTGGTTTTATGTCAGGACGGGGTACAACCGATGCTATCTTCATAGTCAAGCAGATACAGGAAAGATACTTACTAAAAGGCAGGGATCTTTACTTTACCTGGAGAAGGCCTTTGATAGGGTGCATCTTTACTTTGTGTTTGTAGACCTGGAGAAGGCCTTTGATATGGTGCCTAGAGATGTTGTGCAGTGGGCTATGAGGAAACTTGGAGTGGAAGAGTGGCTGGTGCGTGTGATAATGAAGATGTATGAGGATTCGCGAAGTGCGGTGAGGGTGAAGGGTGTACTGAGTGATGAGTTCGCAGTCCTTTTTGGAGTCCATCAGGGTTCAGCGTTAAGCCCCCTCCTCTTTATTATGGTCTTGGGGGCACTGTCTAGAGTTTTTAGAGGTGGACTCCCGCTGGAACTGTTTTATGCAGACGATTTAGTCCAATAGCTGAGAGTATGCAAGATGCTGAGGCCAAATTCATAGAGTGGAGAGAGGGCATTGTATTGTAGATTGAGACGAGGCAATATGGAAAAGAGCGGTGCATACTCATGTGCAGTGTGTGGAAAGGGAGTGGGCGTAAACTCAATTCAATGTAGCATCTGTCGATGTTGGGTACACCATGGGAGTAAGCGCTGTAGTAGAATAAAGGGACCCCTGCCGAAGGATAAGTCAGAAATAGAGAAATTTGAGTGCGTAGTGTGCAAAGGCGAGCTTGTGTTAAGTGATGATCCTGTGGCTGTGAATTTTGGAAATGAGTCATTGGAGCTGGTGAACAAGTTTTGTTACCTAGAAGATACCATCTCTGCCGGTGGTGGGGCCAAAGCTGCCACTGTTGCTAGAATTAGGTGCGGCTGGGGAAAGTTCAGAGAACTGCTGCCAATCCTGACCATGAAAAGAATGCCTCTCCCCCTGAAGGGGAAGGTGTATGCCTTATGTGTTAGAAGTGCAATGACGTATGCCTCAGAAACATGGGCAGTTACGGGGAGGGTTTTAGCTTGTTACCTAGACCTCCATCAAGCTTAAAATTACACCTCCTAGACCCCTTTTTAAGATAAATTTGTACATTTTTCGGTAGAAAAATTTCCCGCTCGAAGACCGGTTCCTCTTAAATTATGCATGTCTGCATGTCTATATAACCTAAAATCTATCTATCTATCTATCTATATGCTCAGGCCCAATCCCCATTTTGGGGGTAGCCGACTCAAGACAGAGCAAGAACAGGGAAAACACAAAAACAACATAAAACAACAAATAAACACAGATAAAAAGCACAAACTCACACACATCCAGGTCACCCAGGAGAAGACCCAGAGACCAGGGTCACCAAGGTCGCTCCAGCACTCCCCCGGCCCCCGACCACCCGGAGAGGTTCCGATCTCGGCAGGCAGACATGCAGCGGAGCCAAAGCCACAAGCCCTCCCACCACACTTCCAGGCGCACCCTTCATATTAATCGTCTCCCCGGGCCAGGCGCCTGATGGACTATTATCTAGTCCAACTTGCGCCCGACCCCTTACTCCAAACGACCACGTGTTCACTCAACTATTCACAAGCATTCTTCATTCACTCCTGTCCACCACCACTTCCCCTGCCTGATCTATAGTCATTCCTCTATCATCCAAAGCCTTTCTTACACAGTCTCTCCATCTCAATGGGGGTCTTCCTGCCCTTCTATCTCCCCTTGTACCTGACTCACATATTCTCTTTGTAAGCCTTTCATCTCCCATTCGTTCAACATGACCATACCAGCTCAGCACCCTTCTGTCCACTCTGGCTGACAAATGTTCCTGCTGCCCCACTCTCCTACGTATCTCTTCATTCCTCAATCTGTCTCTACGAGTAACTCCACACATACTCCTCAAGCAGCTCATCTCCATCACATCCAGCCCTCTTTTCTCCTTTTTCTTCAGAGCCCATGTCTCAGCCCCATACATCACTGTTGGCACAACAATTCCTTGATACAGTGCACTTTTTACTTTCACTCCGAGATTTCTCGTCTTCCACATACTTCCCATTGCTCCGAAAACCTTCCTTCCTTCACACACTCTCTGTTTTACC
The DNA here is from genome assembly GCA_032716605.1 of Paralithodes platypus. NCBI lineage: Eukaryota > Metazoa > Arthropoda > Malacostraca > Decapoda > Lithodidae > Paralithodes > Paralithodes platypus. The sequence continues at coordinate 7,138,749 of CM064524.1, forward strand.
TCCACTTCCATACCTCCACTCCTGCTTATCGTTCCTCCTAGATATTTAAAACACTCGACTTGTTCCAATATTTCCCCATCCAGCCTCACATCTAGATTCACCCTATGCTCTCCCCTATTACACACCATTACTTTACTTTTATTGACGTTCACCTTCAGTTTCCTCCTTCCACAAACCACACCAAACTCTTTGACTACCCGCTGCAGTTTCTCATCAGAATCCGCCACCAATGCTGTGTCATCAGCGAACAGCAACTGATTCAACTCCCAATCTCTACCATTCTTCCCTACTAAACCCAATCCTCTTCCCATAGTTCTCCTTTTCACCTCCCTCACCACACCATCCATAAACATATTAAACAGCCATGGTGACATTACACAACCCTGTCGCAAACCTACCTTTACCTCAAACCATTCACTCAACTCACCATAAACCTAAAACCTAAACCTAACCTAACCTAAAATAATAAAAATAAATCCATTAAAGTGGACAATAAACCCCGTAACCTTAGTCAAGTTTAACCCGGAGGAGAAGGCGGCTTAATTAAGGGGAGATGGGGTGCTTTTTATGGTTCCCTTCTCCCTCGTGTTTACCCCCATTGGTTTTTAGATTTTAAGGCATTCGGCCCATTAGCTTGGCGATTTTAATACCTTTCGTCCCATTTGTACAGTATATCAATTAAAGAACTTTCGTGCCATTTAGGTGTCTATTGTTTTAATGGCGAGCGATAGCGAGCCTGTAATTTAGGAGGAACCGGCCTTCGGCCGTAACATTTGTCTACCGAAATATGTACAAATATACCTTGAAAGGGGATCTTGGGTTTTGTTTTGTTTAAGTTTGCTGGAGGTCTACGGAGATTAGAAAAATAATCAATAAATGAACAAATCGACCAAAAAGTGTACCCTCTTCCGTTAATGTATCACATAAATTACCGGACACACACACACACCACTCCCATCTCGGGAGGTGGAATCAACGAACCGTTTGGTAATTATGTTGTTTAACGAGCCGGGCAGGAGACGTTAGCCGTAACTTATGTCATTACCCTCCTCCTCTGTCCTCGTTGAATGTTGCTTCGCTTAATAATTTAACTCCGAGAGATCTTTCTCAAGCGTAATGGTGTATGAAAGGTTGGTACAATTCTGGGCCGAAAATAACATAATAACTGACTCACAATTTTGCTTTAGAGAAAAGTTGTCAACCAAGAGCGCTCTTCTGTCGTTTACTAAAGATGTACTTTTTTTTATTTTTTATGTGAGTGAGGGAGGCAAAAGGCAGAACTGCCTGTAGCGAGTGCCTCCCCGTAGTTGAAAGAGTGACATGGCCAAAATCAAGGGACGTTCGAGTCAAAATGCCTTGGACACACGGAGTTTGAAGCAATTTAAGTCATAGGAGGAGGGAAAGACTGATTCTGGGAGAGAGTTCCAGAGCTCAGCTGTTGAATAGAAGAAAGATTGAGAGTAAAGTTTCACTCTTGGGTTGGAGAGTTGCACAGGGTAGGGGTGGGATTGTTTTGCAAGACGGGTACCACGTACCCTACCTAGAGGAGGTGGTATAGCCTACACTGGGAGAGCTCTGCTTATAGTAATAGCGATAGAATAGCGAGAGATGCAACATTGCGGCGAAGAGAGAGAGAGATTGCAGAGAGTTGGTGAGTGGACGGGAGTTTGTGATACATAAGGCCTTCCTTTCTACTTTGTCTAGGAGTGCGGTGTGAGAGGAATCTCCCCACACATGTGAACAATACTCCATACAAGGACGCACTGTGCCCCTGTACAGAGCAAGAAGCTGTGCAGGGGTAAAAACAAACTTGAGGCGGTTGAGCACACCCAGCTTCTGGGAGACTGCCTTAGCAAGACTGGTAATATGGTCCTTCCAAGTGAGAGCAGAAGAAAAAGAGACACCAAGAATAATGAAAGAAGATGAAGGATTGATTTTTGTATTGTTGAAGAATAAGGGATAGTTCTCTGGGAGTTCCGGACGGGTAGTAAGATGGAGAAATTGGGTTTTGGAAGCATTAACAGCAACAAGGTTTTCTCTGCCCCAATTGGAAATAATAGTTAGATCAGAAGATATGTGTTGTATAGCTTCATTACGTTTGTTTTTGAGGGATTGCTGGCTGGGGTGTTCTGGAAAACTAATTGAGTAGTGTAAGGTAGAGTCGTCTACGTATCAATGGATGGGACTGGAGGTACAGTTAAGAAGATCATTTATGAAAATTAGAAAGAGAATGGAAGATAAGACAGAGCCCTGAGAAACACCGGAATTGATAGAATGAGGAAGTGAGTGATGGCCGTCAACAACCGCAGCTATGGAACGGACGGAAAGGAAAAGGCACAGATGGAGGGATAAAAACCAAAGGAGGGTAGTTTAGATATTAAAGATTTGTGCCAGACTCTATCAAAGGCCTTCGATATGTTTAGTGCAATGGAAAAGGTCTCACTGAAGTCATGAAAGGAGGATGACCAAGAGTTAGTAAGACATGAAAGAAGATCACCAGTAGAGCGACCCATAAGGAAGCTATACTGGCGATCTGAGAGTAGATTATTAGAAGAGAAATGCTAAAGAAATTTAGAAGCAAGAACAGTTTCAAAAACTTTAAGAGATACAAGAGATGGCAGCAATAATTGGGCGATAGTTGGAGGGTTGAGAGCGGTCACCCTTCTTTGGGACAGGGTGAATGAGAGCAAACTTCCAGTAGGAAGGGAAGACGTTAGAGGTGAGACAGAGACGAAAGAGTTTGCCTAGGCAGGGAGTCAGCACGGAAGCACAGTTTTTGAGTACAACAGGAGGAACACCGTACGGCTGTACGCCTTCTTAGTATTAAGCCCAGAGAGGGTAGAAAGTACATCTTTAGAACAGATTAGGATATTAGGCATAAGTAGGAGAGAGGGGGTGGAGTGGGAGGAATAAATAGTAAATTAATACCGGAAATCGCTAGAATAATCCCACAATTTCTATAATATATATTTAATATGGCAAATATGCCAGAATAGCCTATCGCTAGAATTTATGTCGCTGGATGTAAACATTTCCGCTAGATCGAAGTAAATACCTCTATATCTAGCGGTAAAGTAGCTAAACTGGCAACACTGGTTGTGGGACAGGGTGTCAAACCGGAGCAATTTCTGTACCGATGACGTCCTTTTAGTGTATTCTGTCAATTATTAGACGATTGTATTCAGCATAGGAAGGACACCTACACATTAAAAGGCTACAGACTATCTCCATTAATCCTCTTGGCTACCGTATAGGCCTATCCTTCCGAAGCTTCATGAAATCGTCTAAATGCAGGAGAAATAAATACTAAAAGACGTGACCGGTACAGAAGGGGTTAAACGAATATGAGAAAGATTGCAAGATAATTAACATGAAATAGCATTGTTATGGAATGTTATCACTTCCAAAGACATAACTTGAACTATGAACTATAATTGTATCCCTACACAGCCTATACAATAATAAAGCATAAAAAATAATGGATTCGGCTTTCGTTTGACACCCTGGTACTTGTGGGTACTGTAAAGTCGGCATAAATCCGGTGTCACACGAGCGCAATTTCCGCGATTTTCTTCCGGCAATTGTAGTCTGGCTACGTCGGAAATTAAGTTATATATAATTTCAGCCTTTTTCAACCATACTATTTCCCCCTAGTTGTCGATTCCAATACGATAATACCAAAACATAGTACGAGAAAAAAAAATGCTCATCGAAAATTGCCGAAAAACGCTCGTGTGATACCGGCTTTACACGAGCACCTTTCCTTCAACACTGGTCTGGTAGCTTAGGAAACAAACTTTTCAAGCCATTCTCCCGCCTAAATTGGTATATCGAGAGCCTAATTTCTGATACCGATAAAAACAAAATCAGAGACATGTGTCCAGAAAAATGTGACCAAAAAATATTGACGATAATAGCTCTCGTGTGATAACCCCGTCTGTATCGGCGACGTCTTCTTAATTAAATTCTAGCTATATGTGGGCACTTACGGTATCCCTTTTTCCACAGATCCTTCTTAAACTGCACAAATTCCTCTAAATATAGCTATACTGAAATTAAAAAGACGTCGGTGGTACAGAAGGGGTTACTTGTAGAGCGGGTAAATACAAACAACTTGGCACTACAAAGACAAAGGGTTTCATCTACTGGTTACATTACAATTGTTCTCGGTCACCAACGAAAGTGTTTGTAAAGACACTTGAATGTTGTGTCCTTTCTCACAGTTAAACCTTTCTGTACCGGTGCCGTCCTTTGTTAATTCTTGCTACGGTACTAGTAGAAGATTGTATTCAGTCTAAAAAGGGCCTCCAGCCATTAAGCTGATTCGAACTACCTCACTTAACCTCTGTTACTACCACAGATCCTTCGTAAGCTGCACTAAATCTTCTAAATATAGGCAAGCTAGAATAACATTTAAAACACGCCGCCGGTACAGTAGGGGTAAAGTTTACGTTATTATTTTGATAAACACTCGCCGTAAATAAACAAAACATTGATATAAAGGTTTCGTATCTACGTATCAGGAATCTTTACTCCACGTTACTGAATAGGCCTATGTAGCCAAAGTCGAAGTTATGGTAGTAGAACATGACTTAACCCCTGTCAAAAAACAGGGATGTTTGTAACTTCTACTACCTGCCTGGCGGGCATATTTACCCTAAATGAGCTTCATTCCATGCTCTTTTTCATGCATAAACGAGAGCCAGAGCGTAATACAATTATGTATCCGTGAAAGGGTGATAATAGAGCTTTCCAATGACACCTGAATCACTCTTGTACGACCACAGGTTCTCTTGCAATGATGTTGCAACAAGAGTGCAAAAACCCTAAAATACGGTAATTTCCCTAGATTTTCCTTGTTCTCACGAGGCCTGGGGTGTGGGATGGTGCAGAGGTTACGTCAGTGGCGGGACTAGGTCCATGCCGAGCAGTCAGAGCCCGCCTATCGTCCTCCCAACGAGTGGACTCTCTCTCAGAGCCGATAATGTGCTCAACATCCCTTCCGACATATGTCTGGCCCCACAGTGATGGCCATGGTTCTCTCGCCCGACATATGACGGGCCCCGCGGCTTGAGTGTTAATCTATTCAGTAGGCTACAGGTGACGTCCTTTGAACTTTATTTTGGTTACTATTAGACGATTGTATTCAGTTTAAGAAGGAGCGCCAGCAATTAACAGGCTTCGAACCATCTCACTTAAACCCTGTTTATGACTCAAAAAGGTCTAATTATGGCTAGAAAAAAAACGTTGCTAGTACAGAAGGGTTAAAGTGTGATTCTAACATGTTCAGATACATTTGTTCATGAACCTCACCAAACATGAAAACCATCGCCTTGTAATCGTAACGTCAACTGGCACACAGAGAAAAGTAAGAGGAACAACAAAGAGATTCAGGCTTTATTAACCTTTTTTGGGCATTAATCCCTTCTGTACCGGAGACGTCTTTTTAGTTTTATTCTAGCTATATTTAAACAATGTTGTGTAGCTTAGAAAGGATCTGTGGTAGTTAAAAGGGTTAAGTGAGATCGTTCATAGCTTCATAATTGTTCGAGATCCTTCTTAAACTGAATACATTCGATTAGTAGTAGCCAGAATAAAGTTAAAGAGACGTTGCCTGTACAGAAAGGGCAGCTGTAAATGTAGGGTCAAATTAAGGTATCAGTTAAACGGTGCCTCATTCGAAAGTAGAACACATGAAATATAGGGGATCCGATCCCTCAAACACGTAACAAGAAGACAGAACGCAGAACTGTCAAGCTACCTCTTAACATAAATTACATTAAGGGTAACGTGTTTTGCTAATTGCCTTTAAAGAAAATGGATTGTCATGAGTAACCGATATTTTGTTTATGAATTGCATACCCTTAATACCTCTCCGCCATAATATAATGCAATTTATAGATGAGTTTTGATGCTTATGCTCGAATTATTGAACTGTAAACTGAAAACTTTAATTATAGGATGCGGTACTGGAATTTGAACTTAAATGATCTTTGAGATAAAATATCACTTCAAGACATTTTCTAATTCAACTAGCTGTTATTTTGTCGAGTTAAAGCTAATTTACACATTGTGTGTGTGATCATTCTTGCTGCATCTCATTAATATTATAGGAGTATTAGAAATTAATATTATAGGAGTATTAGAAATTAATATTATAGGAGTATTAGAAATTAATATTATAGGAGTATTAGAAATTAATATTATAGGAGTATTAGAAATTAATATTATAGGAGTATTAGAAATTAATATTATAGGAGTATTAGAAATTAATATTATAGGAGTATTAGAAATTAATATTATAGGAGTATTAGAAATTAATATTATAGGAGTATTAGAAATCACAATCCCGCGAATTCCCTCAATAAAATGTATTTACGTTCATAGGCTAAAGCAGTACAGTACCGTATATATTTGTTTTATTTAGATTTATATATATTACTTATTTAGTTTACAAGTAAATGGTAATATGTAGACTGTATGTTTGCGTCTAATCAAGTAGGCTATTTGTGCATTTTTGTATTTATTTTTTTGTAGCTGTCTAACTGTCTTTGTAGCTATTTGTATTACGTAAACCCGTTCAAATGGCTTCAAACTAGATATATTCCGCTTTAGAAAACATATAGGTAAACTGTGGAGTAATCCTTGAAGAGTGATCAGCTCCAGAACGGTAGAAACTGTAAAGCGTAAACTGAATAGTCACATGAAATGATATGGGTTGGGTTAAGCCGGTATCACACGAGAAGTTTTATAGTCAACTTTCGATTATCAACATTTATCTGGTAACATTTCTGGAATATTTTGCACTGGTACCGGTATCGGAAACTAGGTTGATTGATAGATGAATTTAGCTAACCAAAATATTTTAGATGTTAACCTCATAAGCTGTCAGACCAGTGTTGAGTATAAATGTTGAGGGAAAAGCGCTCGTGTGATACCGGCTTTATATTATGTGAAAGACGTGGGGAAAGGGCTAACCCTACCCTGTGTTTGATGACAGTTTAAAGCTACATTATAAATACCAGTAACGACACTAATAGGCCTTATCTTATTGAGAAAACAGAAAATGTAACATAATGGCGGTCTAATAAATACAATGTGAACATGGCTCCAAACATTTTCTACCCTAGCCTACCGTACCACTTTCATAAAACTTCAACAAACCTAGCCTACCTCTAGTTAGGTTATTTTCTTCAATAAGCTAATCTTACACGGTCACGTAAATGCTGAAAATAGAGAGAACACGGGAAAATAATGCCACGTAAATGCTGAAATATAGAGAGAAAAATAAAAGGAAATAATGCCCAAATATGGTACCGGTAACGTTAGACCAAGCAAAGGTTGGCACATTAGTTGGTGATCGAGAATGCCTTGACGTACCGGTAGTTAAAATAAGACTTCAGAGACATAATGGTTATTATCGAGGTGGATGAATTGAAGGATAAATAGTAACCATGACCAGGTATCGAGTTAGTTAGCCTAAAACTTAACTATTAATATATATTATAGTAGTTTTTTATATTTAATTTAAAGAAGACCATACAATGATAAGTATAGCCTAGTGTAAAAGCATATCAGGCTAGGCTAATCCTCAATTTACACTGCCATTGAATTTGTTAAGAGAAGACCACGGCCTGATTGACATCCACACCCATGTGGTTTTCTATTAGGCTAAACTAAAAAATATATAGGCCTATGTAATTGTTAGGCTATACGAAGCTGTAGAAGGTTTGTTGTCAAGGGAATATGCTTAATATAGCCTAATAGGCCTAGGCTAATTGTCATTAAATGTAATTGTCTTTTTACTGTGTTCGTATACGTTTTGGTTTGTTTATTTTGCAAGTTTTACATTATAATTGGGCTACTAGCCCATGGTTAGTCAGTTCTTTGTAACTTTAGAAGACCAGATGGGTGCACCTTGCTCTGCCACCAGGCATTGGAAGCACATGCATTTGCCACTTAAGCCTAGAGCTGTTAACTTGAATTAGGTAGGCCTAGCTCTCTTTGCTCAAATATGGGTATCTAAACACTCTTCCCTAGGCCTATACTTTAAAGTCTACAATGTTCACAAATCTCGTTACTTAACGTCTGAAACCCAATAACAATGCATGGCTTACCTATCCATCAATCAATCAATGGACAGTATGAACTGTTAATTGCCTTGAAACACAGCGGGTAGGCTGGGTAGCTTGCAACTGAGCCTTATTTTTATTTTGTATTTTTTGTGTAGAGCTTAGCCTATGCCCCAAAAATACATTGCAGTTTTTCTACAAGCAATTTTTGCCTATATCTCTCATCGACATGTCTACTCATTGCACTCGTGGGATTGTAGATGCATGCCTGCTTCTTTTACAATCGATTAATTTCTTGAACTCACCTGTAAAGGCCCCCAAAACACATACCAAAAGTGGCATGATATGCCAAGGAAGTCTTACTTAGTTCCAATATTGCATAGCCTAGTAGTTTTCAGACTTCGACCAATACTTCCAACGTTTTCAAGTTAATCAATTGTATTTTTACAACCTTCTAAAATTAATAATGTACTGTACCATACGGTTTTCATCCTCCCTTAACCCTTTGGCTGCGGCCATTTTTGGGCTATTTGGAGCATATTCAGGCACTCCTGAATGATAAATCAAGCATCTGCATTAAATGAAGTGTATTCTGCCGAAAACTAGGCGAGAATAGCTTCAAAATGACCCCAGAACGGGCCCCGTATGTGGTCTGGTTCACCCGCAGCGGTGCCAGTGAAACGCGGGAAACCCGCTATTATGTAACACTCGCTCGCTTGGTTACACTGCTGGGAGACAGAGAGAGACCCGCGCGAGACACAGTCAACCTCAGTGAGCCGCTCGGTGCTCTGAGGGTCGGAGGTGGGCCCCTCACGCTCCCGCCCACTGACACTCAATTTTTACGTTTTTTACAGGCTTTTAAAGCCTGGAAATTGCTGTAACTTGCCAAAACATTCCAGAACGTCACCCGCAGCGAATGGGTTAATATAGGCTACCTCTTAGTAAATATACACATTTTTATATAAGAAAATGGAAAAGGAATAGGCCTAGCGACATTAAAAAATAATAACAATGACTTTACTTCAAGAAATTATGGCCTCACGAAAGTCTAACGTTCGAAAGTAGTCAAAGAAACGATTTGAGGCTATAAAAACTATTATATTTATGAACAGCACCATAGCCTATACTGCATATGCATGAAAGTAATTACGTACCATTTTCTCTGAAGCGCTTTAATTGTCATTGGCCTACTTGTGTATTATGAGATGTTTTGCTTCGAAAACTAATGGCTGGGTAACGACAAATTATATTTTATTTCTTGGTCCTTTATCTACCACTCCTAGCTTCGGCAAGATATTAATTATATTTATTATGTTTTGTTTTCATTTGGCCACTCGTGATAACGCCAGTCATTGAACAAGACGTTACCATACATCGTTAATGAACTCAATCGGTAAAATGCGCCATTTACTCAGGAAAGTCTTTCTTCATCAGTAGTTTCGGAGGAAAATATGTGGTTTCGGGTCTAAGGATTGAAGAGGGAGGAATGGTGCTTTACAGGTTAATTTACAGTAAATGATGTGATTGCACACAATAAGCGAAGGTACCGTACGAAGTATTATATAGAGGTCAAGTCATTTATGTAGCAGGACCTCTAAAAGTTGATTTGTTCATTCGAATTTGTTGGGAAAAAAATCAGTTTTGGATAGTCCCAGGAACAGTTGTTCATGATATCTTCCTCTTTTATACCTCTTTTGATAGTTTGAGCGAAGCACCCGTTTGAATCCGCATCAAAGAATATGAAACAATAGGGTACTATAGGCTATGCACAATATATCCCAGATGCTGGAGAATTTATCTTTAATCCCTATTGTATCGGCGACATCTTTTTAACTTTATTCTGGCAATATTTAGACGCTTTTGAGTATAACTAAATAAGTTGGTCACCAATTATTTTGCAATATTTGAAAACAAATATGGATTTTATATGCTCTAAACATAATATGAAAATGTTTTTTAAGCCTCGGCAAAACCTAATAAAAATATATGGTACTAAAATGGAATTTTGTCGGAACATGGTTGTCAATACCTTCCTATAGACGGCACCGATTCGTACACACACCATTTTCACCTGTCTCCCGAGGTCTGTCCACCAGCTTTTTAGTCAACACTAACTCCACCTGCCCATAGGTTGGGTTAGCTTAGGTTAGGTTAGATTGTGCATCCGCTTGATCAGGAATTCGCTCGAAGTGACTCGCATTCGTATTTACAGATACGGTCGAATACCGGTAGGCTACTAAATGGGCGCCGGCCCAACCGCCATGTTGTATCCCACGTAGGCCCACTTACCCACTAGGTACTACGGACACATTGTAGGCATTAGGTGTGGATTAGGCTTGTATCCAATGTACTAGGTCTATGTTACTGGATATTTATGATTTAAATAAGTGCTACATTTTCGATAAATCTGGTTATATGGCTTTGCAATTAGGGAAATCATGAGCCGATTTCCGACATTTAGTTAGTCTTTTTCGATTCTCAAAATACGATCCAAGTTTTGCAAAAAATTGGCTCGGGTTTTCCAAAATTATGCTTTTTGGGGTTTGCAATTTAGGGAAACATGAGCCAAATTCTAATTTAGGTTACTGTAATTGGTTTACTCTTAAAACTCGCAAAATCCGAGTCAAGTTTTGCCAAAAAACTTGGCTCGGGTTTTCCAAAATTTGGGTTTTATGGGTTTACAATTTCGGGAAACCTGAGCCAAATTTCTAAATGAGGTTACTGTAATTGTGTTGTCTACAAACTCTCAAAATCCGAGCCAGCTTTGGCCAAAACTTGGCCAATATTTCGAAATATTGGGTTTTAGGCCTTTGAAATACCTTAAAACCCAAGCCAAGTTTTGCTAAAATACGTTTTAATCGCCGTTTTACGCATTTAACCCCTCATTTTCCCTGTACTTCATAGCCCTTCCCACTATCGGGCGGCGTGTCATAAGATCGTTGTATAATGGGGAAACGGTTTCGCCGAGGGTTGTAATTATTTCCAAACACTATATATTGATGAAAACTAACAGGGAAAAAAAAAAAAAAATCCATGGGAAAATTGGTGACCATCTTATTTAGTTTTTCCCGCTTTTGTGTAGCTTTGTAGCTTAAGGCGGAAATGTGGTAGTAAAAGAGGTTAAATGAGATAGTTCGACGTCTATGAAATACTGGAGACACTTTTTAAACAATAAAATACTCTAATAGTAGCCAGAATATATTTAAAAGTACGTTACCGGTACTGAATGGGTTAAAGGTTCAAATATTCATGTGAATAGAGTATTGATGACAACAAAGGCACGATAAATTCATAGCGTCTTACCGGTGACAACTTCCTCCGGGAGCTCTGGCGGTAGATGGAAGTCCACCCCACCTCTTGTTTTCCTCGCTACACGGTTGCTGGGCTTGTTCTTGATCATTCCTGCTCACCTCCACAATCCACGATAGTTTATACGCTTCAGGTAGTAGTTTGGGTTAGGAGCAACGTATTATGGAGTTAGAAATTCACCAAAATGTCACACGACAACACACATCGACTGAAAACTGTGTCCGACTACAGTTCAACGATGCCAGATCCAGGTGGCAATGTTTCCCTCTCTCCAAGTTCCCCTTTCCGGCCATTAATTGTTCCTGCTTAATCTTGAAGGAATTATAGCTTTTTGGATACAAATGGTTATCGTCCAGTGCAAATCTCCATCGTTGCATGTTAATATTTTATGCGAATTCCATGTGTAGGGTCAAAATTCCGCAACAAGGGACAGTTGCGTGCATCTGGTAATACTGCTGCTACCGTAGGCATGTCTGCTGATGCTAACTTGTAGGGTTGCTAATTTACCTACTTTCCCGCTAGATCTGGAGGTATTTACTTCGATCTAGAGACAAATTTGTACATCTAGCAACGTGAATTCTAGTGATAATCTGGATATTTGAGTAATTCTAGAGGGATATTCTCGAGCTTGGGGTATTATTCTAGATATGTTCGGCTTATTTACTATCTAGCGGACGTGATTTGGTAACCTTGCTAACATGTCTCCCCCGTTGCCCCGTTGTCTCCCTACTCGAATTTTTCGCTGTAAGCATTGATAACAAATAACGTCGATCTGTCACAGTGTATACCAATGGACTAAAATATTATTGGTCATTATATTTGTCACTTAGAATGTTAAACCGTAGGCTATAATCTGAAATGGTTTAAATAGCTGCCCTCACACGAGGGCTAGACTAGTTGCCATTAAGCCCCGTAGGCATAATTCCTCTCCTTCCTATACTTAACCGACAAGAGTTACCATAATGATTCATATAGATTACTGGCGGCCTGTCCATCTTCTTTACGCTGGAAAGGAGTAGAGGCGTCTATGATACGTGTAGCCTGAGTAATGGCGACATGAGAAGTAGGTAAAGTAGGGGTCCAAGGCGGCATTGTTCGCAATCGCCTGTGTTCGGCTGACTCTAGCCTCTCCCGCCCCTCTCCTACATACACACACTACAGTAATACAAACCACGGCCCACGCACTAAACCTGCACACCCCACCATCCCCACACTTGCTTACCCTCGCGCACTAAACCTGCACACCCCACACTTGCTTACCCCCACGCAACACCTGCACACCCCACCATCCCCACACTTGCTTACCCTCACGCACTACACCTGCACACCCCACCATCCCGACACTTGCTTACCCTCACGCACTACACCTGCACACCCCACCATCCCGACACTTGCTTACCCTCACGCACTACACCTGCACACCCCACCATCCCGACACTTGCTTACCCTCACGCACTACACCTGCACACCCCACCATCCCGACACTTGCTTACCCTCACGCACTACACCTGCACACCCCACCATCCCCACACTTGCTTACCCTCACGCACTACACCTGCACACCCCACCATCCCCACACTTGCTTACCCTCACGCACTACACCTGCACACCCCACCATCCCCACACTTGCTTACCCTCACGCACTACACCTGCACACCCCACCATCCCGACACTTGCTTACCCTCACGCACTACACCTGCACACCCCACCACCTCCACACTTGCTTACCCCCACGCACTACACCTGCACACTCCACCACCCCCACGCACTACACCTGCACACTCCACCCCCCCCCCCCCCCCCCCACCCCCACGCACTACACCTGCACAATCCACCACCCCCACACTTGTTTACCCCCACGCACTACACCTGCACACCCCACCACCCCCACACTTGCTCAGTCATTCACAGCTATTATTATTCAGTTATACAGAGATAGAGAGTTTTGGGATATCACTGTTCACATAATTCTTACAATTTACTGTGGAAGGTGGTTGTGGTGGTGTGGAAGGTAGCGGTGATGGTGGTGTGGAAGGTGGTGGTGGTGGTGATGTGGAAGGTGATTGTGGTGGTATGCAAGGTGCTGGAGGTGGTGTGGAGGCGTTGTCGAGGCAGGGAGCTCAAAGGTGAAAAGGCGTGGCGAGTTACCCAATCATCGGCCTCCTTGGCGGTGATGGTGAAGGGCCTGGTATAAAAATGTTGTATTTATGTTATTGTGTAATTAACTTTTACCACCCAAAATTAATTATCTTTTGCCTTACCACCCATTTTTATCTCCATCCCTTCTTGACATGCCATACTGAAGCTCTCGAAAAATATGTCTCAATAATACCAACAGTCACAGCCCTCCTCTAAACCCCCAAACTAAAATCAACAACTCACGCACGTTGGGTCAAGCCCCGACACTCTTTATCCTCCTACTTTGACACTTTCTCTCTTACTACACCAATAAAAACTTCCCTTCTTTCACCCTCACCCACCTTTTCTATATTCATTTGATTGATTGATTATTGTGAGTGTGTGGATCCCAGACGGTGTCGCAGTATTCCAAGTGTGGCTGAATAAGTGTTTTAATTGCTAGAATTTTGATGTTTGCATTACAGTGTATGAATGTTATGCGCTGGAAGCCCAGGGCATTGTTAGCCTGTGCACTGATGCTGCTAGCATGAGTGGTCCGCTGAGATGTGGACCCCCAAATATTTGTGGGAGGGAGCAGTATCTAGAAAGGTGCTATGGAGTTTGTGGGAAAATGGGATGGTGTTTTTCGAACGGGTGAAGCGGATATGGTGACATTTGTCAGGTCTATAAGGGAAACGTTGCCAATATACAGTAGTGCTCCTCCTCACAATATAGTGCTCCTCCTCACATGGTGTTTATATTCAATCAGAGACAGACTTGCACTAATTCCCTACTTTCGAATGTGTCTTATTTCCACGTTTCTGAGTCTAATCACGATTATATTATATTCAGCAAGTGCCATGGCACAAATATAGGAGACCAGCAGCACTATACTGAATTAGTAATTTAACAGATTGAACATACCTTACTTGGAGAACGGTCTACGAGTTTGGTTCCACTGCAAAACCTCAGAGTTGTGACGATCTTAGGCGCAGGATCGAGAAGCCATTACTGAAACAAGAAAATAATAGCATTAATTAAATTTATATTGTTTTACACTAAGTTAACTTTGTTTCCATAAGCGAGATAATATATTTAGACAATGTAATTATTATTCTATTAAAGACGCGGTGCTTATTTACCTTTGTGTTGTTGTTGTGTTTCATAACGAGGATACATATGGGTTTTAATGTCATCCCCGAACGAAATAGTTACTTGTCCTATTCTAACTCTTTGGCGAACAAGCTAAGACTACAGACGTTGTCTAACATATAAATAGTCCACAAATGAATGTGGACAAAGATAGATTTAACCCCTTCTGCACCGGCAACGTCTTTTGGAAAATATTACCGAAACTACCACTAATTTTCCCATGGGTTTTCTTTTGCGTTTTAGGTAGTTTTCATCATTAAGCCCCTTACGGTTAAAATAGATGCTGATTTAGTAGTTGAAATTAGTTGCAATCCTCGGAAAATGTTTTTTTTTCCATTATCCAACGATCTTAAAACACTCAGATGTAAGTTAATTTCAGAGTAAATATACATTTGTGTTTGCCTTTGGAAACAGGATGGGTGGAGGGGGCCCCCCCCCCCCCCCCCATGATTTATTGAAATCAGCATCTATTTTAACCGTAAGGGGCTTAATAAGAGTTTCAGAGCCGTCAATAGGGAGAAGTATAGGGAGATTTGTTTTTGTTTTTACAGTGTTTTAGATTAGATTAGTATAATATTTTTTTTATTCAGTTTAGGAAGAATCTCTAGCAATCAAAAGGCTTCGAACTATCTCAATAAACCCTTTTAATATCACAGATCCTATATTAAATTACACAAAATCATCTAAATATAGCTAGAATAACATTTTAAAACACGTCGTTGGTATAGAACGGGTTAACTATGAAGCTGTGGATTTTTTAGTTAGTTAAAATAGTTCTTCAGATGCTATCAACCCTTCTGGATTATTAAGCCAGCACACCGCAAGTCAAGTACAGTTTCAGGACTGGAGCCCCTTTTCGTGAACCAGTCCCATTTGTTGATGGAAATTAAGGGGAGATGGGTCGTTTTTTTTACCCCACTTCTTCCTCATGTTTAGCCCCTTAGTTTTGAGATTTTACGATGTTTGCCCCTTTAAACTAGCGAACTTAAGAGCTTTCACCCCATTTCTTCGTCAATATTTAGACTTTTCGTGGTATTTAGGTGTTGATTGTTTCCTGGCAAGCGATAGCAAGCCTGTAATTTAAGAAGATCCGGCCTTCAACGAGCCTTTTTCTACCGAAACATGTATACATTTATCTCGAAGGGTGATCTTTAGTCTGTTTTTTTGTATAAGTTTGATAAAGGTATAAGAAGCAAACTAAAACAAATTTATATTCCGGTAATATTAAACAAACATAACACATAAACATAATAAAGTCTCCTTAATAAACAGCTTCATTTAAGGGGTTAGTGCTTGGTTTTTGGTCTATATATTAATGTATTTATATATTTTGAGTTTCCTCGCTAGACCTCCATCAAGCTAAGAAAAACACCCCCTAGTAGACCCCCTTTCAAGATAAATGTGTAAATTTTTCGGTAGAAATATGTCCCAGCCGAAGACTGGTTCCTTCTAAAAATAGAGACTTGCTATCGCTCGCCAGGAAAAATCGACACGTAAAGGGCACGAAAGGTCTTAATATTGACAACAAAATGAGGTGAAAGGTCTCAAAATAACCAAACTAACGGAACGAACGTCTTAAAACCTCAAAACTAATTTGTTAAACATGAGGGAGAAGGGGGTCCAGAGAAGCGAGTACTACCCCTTTAACGGCTACTGATCCAAATGAACCTGAAGTCAAGACGGAGGGTCTTGACTTCAGGTTCATTTTCCGTAAAGGATTGCTTCACTCAGTCGTTGCTTCATTTAAACTCGACTGGTGATAGTTTATTAACCCCTTCTGTACCGGTGACGTCTTTTATATTCATGTTTAGCTATTTTTAGAGGATTTAATAAAACTTGGGAGAGATATGTAGTAGCTAAAAAGATTAACTGAGATAGTCTGTACCCTTATAATTGGTAGCTGTCCTTCCTAAACTGAATACAGTTGTCTAATAGTTGCCAGAGTGTAATTAACAAGCTATCACCGGTACTGGATGGGTTAACCACCGCTTATAAGAGGGAAAGGATTGCTCCATTCAATCTCTATTCGTGAGATATTAAATTTATTTTCAAGAATGTGGAAACTCAACAGTATTTAAGCATCCAATTATTACAGTTTAGTTACCCTTAAAATATACGTTTTCTGTTAAATCAGGTTACTTCATATTATACATTTTCTATTATGTAACCTTCCATGTTATACATAATTTATACATATACCATGTATAATAGAAGTTTGTGTATGGATAATGTTATTATTATATAGCAGGATATTTGCTTGGAATTAAGATACTGTACTAACAAAAACGCAATATATAGCAAATGCCCTTTATCAATAAATATATTATTGAATTCAATGTTTAAACAATAAACTCTGACTTGGTTATAGTCTATTCGCTGTAAGTAAACGAGAAATCATGACCTCTATCCTCTCTAACTCAAAAAGAGCTAGAGCAAATTGGCTGTAAATCTCTGCATCTATTCCTCGACTGACTTTTCCCAAATGCTACAAATATTAGCTCGATTACTCAAGTAGTCTTTTAGTTACAGAGGTTAGAGGTCATGATTTTTCACCTACTTGCAGCGAATATACCAGTTATAATACACATGGTCAACGTATATCAATGCCAAGCTATGACTACGAAATAAATAATTAGTAAAGCCGGTATTACATGAGCGCTTTTCCCCTCCACATTTATTCTCAACACTGGTCTGGCAGCTTATGAGACCAACATATAACATACTTCGGTTGCCTAAGTTCATCTATCATCAGTCTAGTTTCTGACAATAATGCAAAATAATTCAGTAATGTTACCAGAATTTTTTTGATCATCGAATGTTGACTAAAACCTCTCGTGTGATACCAGTTTAAGGTGAGGCTGATGGACTATTGAGGTTAAGGAGAGATGGGGCGTTTTTCTGGTCCCCTTTCTCCCTTGTATTAAGTCCCAATTGTTTTGAGATTATAAGACGTTCGGCCCAATAGTTTGGCGATTGTAACACTTTTCGACCCATTTCGTTGTCAAGTTTAAGACCTTTCGTGCCATTTAGCCATTTATTTCCTGGCGAGCGATAGCGAGCATGAAATGTTAAGAGGAACTGGTCTTCGGCCGGGAAATTTGTCTACCGAAAAATGTACAAATGTATTTTGAAGGGGGGTCTCGGGGGTGTTTTTATATGCTTAATGGAGGTCTAGAGAGAACACTAAGAATTAAAGGAATAAATAAATTAATACAAAAAAAATAAAAATCCATCTCTCCTTAACCAAGATATTTTCCCAGATGTAAACAACGATCACGTATACTCACAAAAGTGACCACATTGGAATCACGTCCGCCAGCCAATGACCTATAGTCTATTCACTGTAGGCAGGCCAGAAATCGTGACCTCTATTCCCTGTAACTCAAAAAGGGCTATAGCAAATTGGCTGCAAATGTCCACATCCATTCCCTAACTGACTCTTCCCAATTGGTCGTTTTAGTTAAGCCGGTATCAAACGAGATCTTTTTTAGTCAACATTCGATAATCAACATTTTTCGGGCAACATTTCTGGATTATTTTGCACTGATATCGGAAACTAGACTAATGGTAGATGAAGTAAGGTCACCGAAATACTTAAAATGTTGACCTCCTAAGCTGCCAGACCAGTGTTGACCATAAATGTTGAAGGAAAAAGCGCTCGTGTGATACCTGCTTTACAGAAGTTAGAGGTCATAATTTCTTGCCTACTTACAGCGAATAGACTACAGTCTATCGTTAATAATCACAGCCATCCAGCCTTCACTAATCTTCTCTACTCTACCAAACAGCTAAGACTCTTATATAGTATAATCACTGCTAACTGTTGGAGGCCCTTTTTATACTGAATACAATTGTCTTATAGTAACCATGGTAATGTTAAAAGGACGGCACCGGTACTGAATGGGTTGAGTGATATATGGAACTCAATGGCCTATACTACTACTACTACTACTAATAATAATAATAATAATAATAATCGGATACAGGAGTGTTCGTGGGGAACTTAAATTTCAAGAGGAATAATATTACAAGCGAATAAATGGCGCTTTTTAGGGCGCTTTTTACAACTTCGCTTGTAATGCTAATAATAATAATAATAATAATATATACAAATATTAATGACTAGCAGGGGTAGCCTACCTGGCGTTGCCCGGGTAATCACCATAATCACCATCACTACTACCACCACTACTACTACTACCATAATCACCATCATCAATCACTAGTACCACAATCATCACAATACTACTACTACCATAATCACCGGCCTCGACCTCCCTGTGCCTCATTAAACGGCGACCTCGATTTCGGCCGCTAAATGACCTCCGATTTTGGATCTGACCTCATCCGTACTCCCATTTTGGGGAGCTGCGAACAACTTTCGTTCCATACACCTTTTCGATCGGAGGCCTCCTTCTGCCCCAAACGGACCTTTTTCCGATTTCGCGCCCAGTTTCTCCGTCCCTTTCACCCTGGGGATTTTGTTTTCACTAAAACCTGCCTAGGGATCCCATTACTATGCATACCAAGAATGAACGCTCTAGCTTAAAAACTGCGGCCGCCTATAAAAAACAGACAGACAGACAGACAGACAGACAGACAGACAACCGTAAATATTATATAGATGATGATGATGATGAAAATATTAATATATAATGAAATATACATATAAATATTAGTGAAGTAAAACAGCTATAATTCATTATTGTCAACATGATAAGATACAATAATATATATATTTTAGCTACCATACGTAACCAAAATACTATACAGTTCTCGCTATCCTATGGCCTATATCCCCAATTATTTGTATGCCGTTAACAAGCATAATATCATACTTAACCCATATTAGAGCCGTGATCATAATTATAAGTTCATGATATATAGTTAGTGACCATTTATCTGACCATTAACAATACCGGGTTAATTAAAACAATATTTACAATTTAATACAACGAGAGCAGGGAGGTAATTATCACTATGAGCCCCTACATATATTTATCAATATTTACATTTATGCTAATCATATATAATTTACCGTTTTCATTGCCGTAACAAAATAACAAACGCAGAAGTTGCTTGCAGTGTGCTATGAAAAAGTGGTTAGAACATTTTATTGTGTGCGCTATCAATCCATTTAGGAAATTGCGTCAGTTTTATCATTCCCGTAACTAAAAGCATTTTTATTCGGATGTAAAGGTTCAAACTGAATATATCAAATGTTCCATAATGGTAAAAGAATGATGGCCGTGACTATGTTGTATTTAGTTTTTTTGTCTTCTTCTATGTGCATGAAGGATACAAAAGGCAAAACTGCCTGTAACAAGTGTCCCCCCAAAGGTTGAAAAGTGATAGAGAACCAAAGTCAAGATACATTAGAAGAAATTTAGGTATGTTGGAGAGACGTGTGGTGTGCTTGTTAAGTGAAGTGAAATTAATAGGAGGAGGAAGTGTTTGTGAGAGTAAGCTGGACTACTTTCTGTGTAGGTCAGATAAAAAGAGGATCAGTGGGGGAAGCCAGACAAATAATACAGGAGTTACAGTAATTCCTTATAATATGCCTATGTGGCCTCCCCTGGGTACTGCCCTGCTCGATTGGTGCCTACAATCTCCCCAACTGATTATGTATAGCTTATAAATGTGTGTGAATTTGTGTGTGTGTGTGTGTGTTTTTTTTTTCCTATTCTGGCTCTGTCTCGAGTCGGCCATCCACAGCTATAAGGTATGTACCTGAGTATTATATAGATAGATAGATTATAAAGTGTAAGTCTCAATTTTGAGAGTTAGAAGAAATACTTTTCAAAACTATGGAATAGGAAGCTTGAAGGTAAGTATATATTTTAGAAAGCCCATGTGTATGGTGTATACACTATAGATAACAATATAAAGGTAAAACAGACACTAGAATCAGTTAATTTAGGGGAGATTTTCATTTTTTTTCTAGACCACCTTCTCCCTCATGTTAGGCCCTTTTTTCTACCACAGATCCTTCTTAAATTACACAAAATCGTCTAATATAGCTAGAATATTATCAAAAAGAGGTCGCCAGTACAGAAGAGGTTGAACCACAAGCATATTGATATTCATATTTATAATACCATAATTATTTATAACCTCGTATTTCCTAACATGCAACATTAGCTTTGATTAACCCTTTCTCTCACACAATTCCCTACTTGTACGGTGGCGCTAATAAGTCATGTCGCAGCTGTCATTACGTTTGGCTCGCTCTGTTCTGTATGCATGTCTGTCAGGTGTTGAATAGGGTGGGTAAGTGTAGCAGTTTAGGGTAGCAGTAGAGTACACAGTAGCAGTTTAGAATTATTCGAGTTTTCAAAGGTATGGCATAAGATAATAACAAGTAAAACTCCTCCGTGAGACACCAGCGCACTGATCGTCCTCCCTACTCCCCTTCCTCACTAACCGTCCAATTTAAATAACCGAATACCAAGCACTGACGCCGAAAAAACCCCTATATGGTTATAGAAAATATTCTACTTAGAATTACATAATATTTCAGTCCTGGAAGTATTTGACAAAACTCGGGGGACACCCTGTACTTTACTGTATCTATACTGTAGATACACACATATATTTACCTTCTATTACCGGATTCACTAAACATGACAGATTATATAATCTATCAAGGTGTGCCACAGGGATACCAAATCCTAGCTCCCTACTATAGTAGGTTTTTTCTTTACTGGCGGTATATTACCATTACCCCATTTATATTATTCCACTATATATAAAAAAAAAAAAAAATATTTTTTTTGCAAAATATTGTATTAATTATGATAACGTGGCGTTAATATTATAAATAGTCATGGAAGTTTCATATTTTTCATTAGGTATCAAGACATCAGTTGCTGACACAAATAGGTAATAGTATGCAACTGTGAGTGCAGTTTAGTGGAGTTGCTTGGAATCTCCCATTACCTTCTCCAAAAAATTTGGACGGAAGTTGTTATATTTTTATAAATCCATTCACCGTACCGTTCACGTATTTCCTAAAGCTGGGTCAGCCTCAGGGGGCTTTAAAAGTCACAACGCAATTTGTTATAATTTTTTTTTGACAATTTCAGTATAAAGGCATTGGAGTCAGAGTTTTGTAATAATTTAACTACTTAAAATTCATTACTTTTCGTCTAGTTGCCGATACCAAAAGAATGGACCCCCAAAAATGACGAAATGTTAGTAAATATAAAGTTGTCCATCAAAAATGTATGGAAACTTTCTTAGTTTGACCCTTTTAGAACAGCGGAGATGGACAAATTATCATAATGTCATTTTCTTAACGGAGATATAACATGAAAGAATATTTAATGTTTTTTAAATATAGATGACAAAGAGGGACTATTCGATTTCTCGAAAAGGGGTTCCAGTCCTGACGGTATTCTTGACTTACAGTGTGCTGGCTTAATAATCCAGAAGGCCTCTGAAGTCTTATTTTAACTAAGATGACTAATACTTCAAATCATCACTGAATACCAAATCATATTGTACAGAGGAGTACAAAGGAAATAACCTGTCAACCCTTTTTTCTACGCACCTCTCGTGGGGGGTTCACCTGTTTCGTTTTCTCTTTCTCTCCTTTTCTCTCTTTCTCTGGCTTCTATCCATTCAGCCCCATTCAGCCAACTATTTTAAGACGTTTATCCCCATCCAAGTATCGATATCTTCCTGGCAAGCGATAGCGAATCGGCATTATATGGAGAAATCCGGCTTCGCCGGAGAAATTTTTCTATCGAAAAATGTACAAATTTAGCTTGCTCTAAAAACAAATATATATATATATTGGCTCGCTACCGCTCACCAGGAAAATATTGAAACCTGGATGGGGTAAACGTCTTAAAACAGTAGGCTGAACGGGGCCGAACGGATACAAGGCAAAGAGAGAGGGAGAAAGAGAAACAACAAAAAAGCGAGGTGGGCTCAATTAAGCCGTAACGTAAACATGCGAGGCAAAGAGAGAGAGAGAGAGAGAGAGAGAGAGAGAGAGAGAGAGAGAGAAAAAAAAAGCGAGGTGGGCTCAATTACTGTAAGCCGTAATGTAAACATACGGCAAGGACATTGCCATCTCCGAATTAAGGGAAGATGGGTCGTTTTTCTGGTCCCCTTTCTTCCTCATGGTTAACCCCATTAGTTTTCATATTTTATGACGTTCGGTCCATTAGTTTGGCGATTTTAAGACATTTCACCCCATTTCGTTGTCAATATTAAGACTGTCATTTAGGCGTCGAGTTTTTCCTGGCTAGCGATAGCGAGCCTGCACTTTTTGAGGAGCCGGCCTTCGGTCAGGATATTTTTCTATCGAAAAATGTACAAATTGGTCTTGAAGGAGGGTGTTGGGGGGGTTCTTTACATGCTTGATGGAGGTCTAGGGATGAAACTAAATAAATCAAACAATTATATAAATGAGCAAATATTACACCCATCCCCCCATAAGGGGAAATGGACCGTTTGTTTGGTCATTAATTCCTTTATTTCTTAGTATCCTCACTAGACCTCCATCAAACTTAAAACAAAAAACTCTAGACCCCCCTTCAAGATAAATTTGTACATTTTCGACGAGTTGGGTTGGGTATGAGGAGGGGTCTGCTTGGTGTGGGCCAATCAGCGCTCTGCAGACCCCGTAGTCTTGTGTCGATCTCTGACCATTTTGGTGAGGTCAGTCCTCAAGGCATTAGTGAGTTGGGTCTATAATTAGGCCTTGTAATTGGGGTTGGGTGTGACAGGGATCTGCCTTGTGTGGGCCGATCGGCTTTCTGCAGACTCCCGTTTTCTTATGTTCTTATGTTTGTGCCATGAAATATATGCAAAAAGTTTTCGGATAATCTCGCCGAGGTATTCGCGGAACCATCGCTTAATTCGCCGAAGACGTCGTAGAACATACGCCGAGGATTCGTTCATCCTTCGCATTATTTCGCAATATTTTATTCAAATGTGACAGTTCTCGCCGAGTTCATCGGCGAACCATTGCTCATTTTGCCGATGTCGTCGCATAATGTCGCCGATTCAGTCGTACCCATCGGTGTCATCGTCGCCGAGTGTAAACTTGTCAACAGTTTTTAACGGTCAAAATCGTTGACATCGCACAAATTCGTTGCGAATTGACAAGACTACGTCCTCGGCGACAATCGTATGAAATCGCATCAGTGGGAAAGGGGCATCAGTTTCCTCCCTAGACCTCCATCAAACTGTAAAAAACACCCCCTAGACCACCCTGCAAGGTAAATTTGTACAATTTTCGGTAGGAGAAATTTCCGGCTGAAGGCCGGTTCTTCTTAAAATACAGGCTCGCTATGGGTCGCCAGGAAAAAAATCAACACCTAAATGGCACGAAAGGTCCTAATATTGAGAAAGAAATGGGGCGTAAAATCTTAAAATCGTCAGCCTAATGTGCCAAACGTCTTACAATCTAAAAACCAATGGGGCTAAACACGAGATAGAAGGGGGGCCAGCAAACCGGCCCATCCCCCCTTAAGACGGTGTACCCATGACGGTAGTATAAGGAAGGAAGGCGGCCAAAAGACACTATGTACAGTTGCCCACATAAGTTCTGCTCCTCTCCGTCATTATACACATGGAAATAGTGCTGCGCATGATTGCATTACGAGTGTAATTTGTTATGCAATGGTTAACTCAACTGATTAGTCAACTGATAAATAAACGAAGCCACACTTGTAATTCATTCATACTAAATTACTTTCAAAAGCAAGACCACGACGAGGAACAGTTCTTATGTGACCAACTGTACAGTAGTCCCAAACATGACTTCACCAACTACCACTACTACCACCGGCAAGGGACTGGAGTTCTCGAAAAGGGGCTCCAGTCCTGACGTTATTCTTGAGTTTATTAAAGTGTTCTGGCTAAATATTCCAATAGGTTTGATAGCCTCTGAAGTCCTATTTTAACTAACTAATTACTGAATATAAACACGCTCCTCCTCATATGGTGTTTATATTCATTCTGTCAACTTGTTTTAACTAATTAATACCGCCACAAACCAAACTAGTAGCCCTCAGTATAACCTGTTTGACGTTATCACATTCAATGAAGGGGAAATTAGTGATATTTCAGGTCTACGGGTGAAATTTACCGAACATTTATTCCTCATATTTCTAGGGACTTTTGAATCGACCTGTAGCATCTATTTGTTGTTGTTTATTATTCCATTACTCTAATAAAAAATCAGGGGGCCCACGTCGCCTTTTTTTTCTCTTTCTCTCCCTCTCTCTTTGGCTTGTATCCATTCGGCCCCATTCAGCTGGTCAGATTCAATGTAATATAAACTAACCATTATGACAAAAGAGTACAGTTGGGAATGACAGTATCGCCGCTTTATCACCGAGATATTTCCCTACCCTAACACGATAATGGTATTTTATATCACGGCTTTTAATGCTCTATATATTTCACTCAACCAGTATGAAGCCTCTAATATACAGCGATACACACAAATGGCATAGTATATTTATAGAGGTTATCTACATATTTATATTCACACTCACTAACTCATTCTAACACACACACACGTTACCGTTTATCAGTCCATTTGGAAAATAAGATCTATAAATATTTATATGTACTTTATCTTATTCAAGCTTAATAATTTAAACTCTTCAAATCAAACCCAACCTACCTAACACAACCTAACCTAATGCCCTGGTCCCGGACTGCCAACCCACCACCTTTAGATTAGTTGTAATAGACAACTATAGAACCCTTAGACAGTTGTTAGAATACTCTTAAAAGTGTTGCTAGGAACCAAGGCCAAGGTTGCTAAGAACTAGGTCATCTGAGTATAGCAGTTCCCAAGGAGGGGGCTTAATGTGTAGTTGTATTTCGCTATCACTTTTTCTCTATCTAATTAACTATCTTTCCACTGCTATACCTATTTTGCAATCTGTAATGTCAGAAGTGATTCTATGATCATGACGCATTAATATTTTGTCCAATTGTAACTAACATAAAATTACCAAAAGTTGTAGTATCAAAATGTTTTATTGTGTCCGAGCCCACTTTGTGGGCCGGTAAATAAAGGTTTTACAGTCAAGTCTCTCTCTCTCTCTCTCTGTTGTTGACGTATTCCAGTAACACTCCAAATTTCCCTCCCTTTACAAAGACTACATATCCCCGACCGTCTCCATCATTTCCTTCCTTCCGTACTGACTCTCTCTCTTGCTCTCTCTGTATACACACACCACACATTACATATATATATATATACCTCCGACTGTATCTATGGTCAAATATTTATATGCCTTCTTACTTCTATCTCGAGTAATCTATTTAACCATCTGTTCATCCCGTCATTCTACAGCATTGACTGATTCACATCCCATCCTCTCTCGCTCTATCTAATGTACACACCATCGACCATTCCAGGCCCACTATCCAGCAACTACCATATTCCCATCATCGATTCCCGAAACCCGAGATGTATGGTGCCACTTGAGGAGTCCCGCAGGAGCCATGATGGTAATGGGTGCTGGAAGTGGGGGGAATAGTGGCACGGTTGAGGTTGGAAATATGGGTCTGAATATTTGATTAGATGGCAGAGAAGGAAGGATGACTTAAGTTTTGGTTGTTGTAATCACTGGTATTGAATTGTTTTTGTTCCCTGTTCGCAAACTTTCTTTGAAGAATCTGATATATGACATACTTATATATTAATTATAGACACATTTGGTATACCAAGGCGCATTCACCAATTGTATTCGGGCTATTATTGGACGATTTAGTTAAGCACAGAACAGATATCTTGGAGATTTAAGTATCAAAGAGATATAATGTTCACACGTGATTGTTTGGGTGACCGGTCAACTCAACCAGTAGACCATTTCAACCAGTAGCTCTCAACCAGTACCAAATCAACCAATACGGTTAGGTTAGGTTAGGTTAGGTTAGGTTAGTACTATATTTTGGCACTGGTTTGGTTGGTCTGGGTTAATTTGGCACTGGTTGAGAGCTACTGGTAGAAATGGTCTACTGGTTGAGATGACATGGAACCGATTGTTTGGACCTCGTAATATACATAAAACTGTCAAGTGTAAGCAACACCAACAGAATATAAGGCACCAGATTACTGAACATCTGAATACAAAAATATCAACAGTAACCAAGTCCAAAGTAATAATAATAGGATAAATATATTTGTTCTCTCTTGTGTACTACATAAATGGTTGTATTGTGTTTTTTTTTTGTTTTTTTGTACTACTAAGCAATAGGTAGGCCTATTTTCAAGTGCTTAATCTTATACATCTTCCGAGATGGGGTTTGTCGTAGGTAACCGACATTTTATGAATATTGGAGCTAGCGCATTTGCGTATAATGACATATTTATGTGTGGCCAGACGTTGTCACGTTTCGTCATTAGATAATTACATCAACACTGATATCTAAAATATAGAACACAAATGTACAGTTGAAGTAAACAAATTTGATTACGTAAAATCATATATCAGATCAAATGAAAAGTCAACACATAGGAAACATCAGTGTTATCAGAGAAGGAAACTATAACTAAAAGTATTCTCCATTTATCTACCCGTGAAGAACTCCCACAGGTTTGTCCCTTATACTTCAATAATACACAAATCAATCCTTCATCTTCTCTCAACATTCTTCTGACCTTTCTTGGAAATACCATATTAGCACTCTTGGTAAAACAGCTTTCCAGAAACTGGGTGTGCTCAACTGCCTCAGAGGGTTCTTTACCCCTGCCCAACTTCTTGCTCTGTATAGGGGGACAGTTCGTCCATGTATTAAGTATTGTTCGCATGTGTGGGGAGGATCCTTTCACACATCAAAAATAGAGAAAGTTGAAATGAAAACCTTTCATCTCATTAGCTCGGCATCTGCGACAAACATGTTTTGAAAGTGCTGCTTTAAAGGGTAATTTGGATTTGTTTTTGGTATACTGTATATACCATATAAACCAATAATACTGCTTCATATGCACATATTTTACTTGTTTAATGAGCATGTGAACCAGAAAATAGGTGTAAATAGGGAATATCCAGTGTGAAACCGTATATTTGTGACGGGAGGGGTAGGGAGGGAGGCGGGAGCGATCGCAGTGTATATATATTATGTGCTCTCTTGGCCGTCTCGAGACAGACTAAAGGCTTTGGGTCGGTCTCGTGCCTGCGTGTCACGTGTGGGTGGAGAGGGGGGTAGGGAGAGTGGAAAGGAGGGTGACTAAACATATTTTAGGTGGGAGACACGATTTATGTGCAGTGGGGGAGTGACAATATTGGATAAATTGAACAGGGGGGAAGTGAAGGGAGAGCTTCATCAGGCCAATGAAGCTATAATTATGTGAAATGTCAACAAAGTGCTCCTCCTCATATGGTGTTTATATTCAGAATTGAGCTTAAGAGGGGTGACCTGCTCTATGCTCTCTCTCTGGGTTGTATCCATTCGGCCCCATTCAGCCTACTGTTTTAAGATGTTTTTCCCCATCCAGGTGTCGATTTATACCTGGCGAGCGATAGCGAGCCACCATAATTTGGATAATGAGTTAGACAGCTGGCTAAATTTGTAAATTGTTTATAGATAAATGTTTTCAGCGAAGCCGGGTATCTCTATAAAAAGCGGGCTCGCGATAACCTAGATGGGGATGTCTTAAAACAGTAAGCTGAGGCCGAGTGGATATAACCAAGATAAAAATACAGGTTACTCCCCTCAAGGAGATAAAGGAGGATTTTTGCCTGTGACTGTACAAGAGTGTTAGCCAGGCAAGGGTTACAACATGGTGGATGGTGATGGTGTTGGTCTACAGTATGTCTACCAATAAAGGCCTATGATCAGACCAAAGGGAGGGATACTGAAATTGACTCTGGTCAGCTGTGTGGAACTCGGGTTTTTAGTTTACGTTTTGTTGGGGTAGCAAGTCGTGTCTCTCAAACGTACAGCCAACATCAATAGTTCACCGAATGTATTGATAAACATCGGTGTGGAATCTAGACAAATATATATTAACTCAACATTTCTACAAAGTGAAACACGGGTGAGGGTTGGTCCTATCCAGAGTGAGGTTTGGCATCCTCTATCCAACCTTAGCCGTTTCTGTCTGTCTCTTTTCCTGTACTACTTTTCCTTCTGGGTGCTGG
Source organism: Paralithodes platypus (assembly GCA_032716605.1). Classification (NCBI taxonomy): domain Eukaryota; kingdom Metazoa; phylum Arthropoda; class Malacostraca; order Decapoda; family Lithodidae; genus Paralithodes; species Paralithodes platypus. Next base: position 7,167,523 of record CM064524.1, read on the forward strand.
AGAGATCGCTCGACTGGGTGACGCTGCAAGGGGGGCTGCGGATGGTGGGGGCATTGGCCCGGGGGTGCAAGCCTGTGAGCTGATGATCCCCTTTCCCGCTGCCCTCTCAGAGGCAGATCTCACATGGGGAACTACCCGTCTGGGGAACTACAACAACAACAGTCTGGGGAACTACAACAACAACAGTCTGGGGAACTACACCAACAACAGTCTGGGGAACTACAACAACAACAGTCTGGGGAACTACACCAACAACAGTCTGGGGAACTACAACAACAACAGTCTGGGGAACTACAACCAACAACAGTCTGGGGAACTACAACAACAACAGTCTGGGGAACTACAACAACAGTCTGGGGAACTACAACAACAACAGTCTGGGGAACTACACCAACAACAGTCTGGGGAACTACAACAACAACAGTCTGGGAACTACAACAACAGTCTGGGGAACTACACCAACACAACAACAGTCTGGGGAACTACAACAACAACAGTCTGGGGAACTACACCAACAACAGTCTGGGGAACTACAACAACAACAGTCTGGGGAACTACAACAACAACAGTCTGGGGAACTACACCAACAACAGTCTGGGGAACTACACCAACAACAGTCTGGGGAACTACAACAACAACAGTCTGGGGAACTACACCAACAACAGTCTGGGGAACTACAACAACAACAGTCTGGGGAACTACAACAACAACAACAACAGTCTGGGGAACTACAACAACAACAGTCTGGGGAACTACAACAACAACAGTCTGGGGAACTACAACAACAACAGTCTGGGGAACTACAACAACAACAACACAACAACAGTCTGGGGAACTACAACAACAGTCTGGGGAACTACACCAACAACAGTCTGGGGAACTACACCAACAACAACAGTCTGGGGAACTACACCAACAACAGTCTGGGGAACTACAACAACAACAGTCTGGGGAACTACACCAACAACAGTCTGGGGAACTACAACAACAACAGTCTGGGGAACTACAACAACAACAGTCTGGGGAACTACAACAACAACAGTCTGGGGAACTACACCAACAACAGTCTGGGGAACTACAACAACAACAGTCTGGGGAACTACAACAACAACAGTCTGGGGAACTACACCAACAACAGTCTGGGGAACTACACCAACAACAGTCTGGGGAACTACAACAACAACAGTCTGGGGAACTACACCAACAACAGTCTGGGGAACTACAACAACAACAACAACAACAACAGTCTGGGGAACTACACCAACAACAGTCTGGGGAACTACAACAACAACAGTCTGGGGAACTACACCAACAACAGTCTGGGGAACTACACCAACAACAGTCTGGGGAACTACAACAACAACAGTCTGGGGAACTACACCAACAACAGTCTGGGGAACTACAACAACAGTCTGGGGAACTACAACAACAACAGTCTGGGGAACTACACCAACAACAACAACAGTCTGGGGAACTACACCAACAACAGTCTGGGGAACTACAACAACAACAGTCTGGGGAACTACACCAACAACAGTCTGGGGAACTACACCAACAACAGTCTGGGGAACTACAACAACAACAGTCTGGGGAACTACACCAACAACAGTCTGGGGAACTACAACAACAACAGTCTGGGGAACTACAACAGTCTGGGGAACTACACCAACAACAACAACAGTCTGGGGAACTACACCAACAACAGTCTGGGGAACTACACCAACAACAACAACAGTCTGGGGAACTACACCAACAACAGTCTGGGGAACTACAACAACAACAGTCTGGGGAACTACAACAACAACAGTATGGGGAACTACAACAACAACAGTCTGGGGAACTACACCAACAACAGTCTGGGGAACTACACCAACAACAACAACAGTCTGGGGAACTACACCAACAACAGTCTGGGGAACTACAACAACAACAGTCTGGGGAACTACACCAACAACAGTCTGGGGAACTACAACAACAACAGTCTGGGGAACTACACCAACAACAGTCTGGGGAACTACAACAACAACAGTCTGGGGAACTACAACAACAACGACGTGACACAAGTACAAATTAATCACGTGCAACTAAAAATATGAGGATGGGTAAGGAAAAGTGACATTAAATATTTATAGGCAAGGTTATTCACGAATTAATACTGGTTCTACAGTAGAGGGCCGTAGTTGCTAAATACCTACATGAATCTGAATCCCACGTGAGACAATATTATATTTCATTATATCACAAAGCCAATTTTAAAGGCGGGCGTATTAGTTTGCTTATGTATTTACCTTTATATATTGTTTTAGTTTCCTCCCTAGACCTCCATCAAATATTTAATAAAAACACCCCCAAGACCCTTCTTCAATCTGAATTTGTACATTTTTCGATAGAAAAACGTCCCAGCCAAAGGCCAGTTCCTCTTAAATTACAGGCTCGCTATCACTCGCCATGAAAAAATCGACACCTAAATGTCACAAAAAGTCTTAAGATTGACAAAGAAATAGGGCAAAACGTCTTAACTCTTTCACGCTTTTATGACGCAGAGGTTGCCAGATTAGCAATAAAAAATACAGTTATCTCACTCTTATAATTACCTCTCCAAAATTAGTTTTCTGCCCACAGCTAACTCAAAGTCAACTGTAGAGGTTGAAGTAACTAAACTTAAGGTTTCTAAATACCCCTGATGGTAACAAAGGCTTTAAAGTATCCCTAATAGGCTCAAAATCGCGTCATAAGCGTGAAAGTGTTAACATCTGAAAAGTAATTGGGCTAAAAATAAGGGAGAAGGGGGGCCAAAAAATAAAACATCTCCCCTTAAATAGATCTGTGTACCCGAAATCCACACACAGAGGGAGGGAAAGTATTTAATCCACACACAGAGGGAGGGAAAGTATTTAATCCACACACAGAGGGAGGGACAGTATTTAATCCACACACAGAGGGAGGGGAAGTATTTAATCCACACACAGAGGGAGGGAAAGTATTTAATCCACACACAGAGGGAGGGACAGTATTTAATCCACACACAGAGGGAGGGGAAGTATTTAATCCACACACAGAGGGAGGGACAGTATTTAATCCACACACAGAGGGAGGGAAAGAATTTAATCCACACACAGAGGGAGGGAAAGTATTTAATCCACACACAGAGGGAGGGAAAGTATTTAATCCACACACAGAGGGAGGGACAGTATTTAATCCACACACAGAGGGAGGGAAAGTATTTAATCCACACACAGAGGGAGGGAAAGTATTTAATCCACACACAGAGGGAGGGACAGTATTTAATCCACACACAGAGGGGAAGTATTTAATCCACACACAGAGGGAGGGAAAGTATTTAATCCACACACAGAGGGAGGGACAGTATTTAATCCACACACAGAGGGAGGGGAAGTATTTAATCCACACACAGAGGGAGGGACAGTATTTAATCCACACACAGAGGGAGGGAAAGAATTTAATCCACACACAGAGGGAGGGAAAGTATTTAATCCACACACAGAGGGAGGGAAAGTATTTAATCCACACACAGAGGGAGGGAAAGTATTTAATTCGTTAATTAATGGTGTAGAAAACTTGATTAAATAATAGAAAAATATGATTTTTTGTAGAATATTGAAATATAAAAATCGCTAATATGTTGAATGTACACGTTTTATGTATTAACCCCTTCAGTACCAGTGACGTCTTTGTTTATATTATTCTACCAATATTTAGACGATTTTGGGTAGTTGAAGAAGGATCTGTGGTAGTGAAAAGGGTTATGGAAGATAGTTCGAAGCCTGGTAATTGCTTAGCTGATAAAATCGTCCATTACTAGCCAGTATATAATTAAAGGACGGAACTGGTACTGGAGACAGTGATGTACTGTCACTTATGAATATTCGTGGACCCATATGTTTCTCTTTATGCAATTATAACTCTCAGTATTGATGTTTGATTGGAACTTGCTTTTCAGTTGATCGTATATATAGTTTTGTAGTTGACTTAAAGACAAACGTATTCATGCATTCGTTTCCAAAGATATACTTTCAAAATGAAAAATAGGCGAGGTCCACCAACTTTTATGAGTGACTGAACAGTGATATTTTATTAGTAAATATATCTAAATGTGCAACTATAGTGCAGCAACCTATCATTAAGTCACGATTGTTTGATATTGGGCGATGAAATTAGTTTGCTTTATCGTCGCATTTGTCATGGTAATGAATATAACTTTAACAGAAATACAGATATGAACAATATAAATCTCCAAGTATATAAATATATATAGTTGAATACAATACCCTGAAAAAAGTAAACAATTTAATGTGACTACATATTTGTTGATATATGGTAAGCGTATACTAGAGAGAGAGAGAGAGAGAGAGAGAGAGAGAGAGAGAGAGAGAGAGAGAGAGAGAGAGAGAGAGAGAGAGAGAGAGAGAGAGAATAGTATACACATACGATAATACCTATAATCAACAACATAATTATTGTGTTGATGTTAATGAAAGAGACAAATGGCAAACCTGCTTGTAACTAATGTCTCCCTCAAAGTCGAAAGAGTGACAGAGCCAAATTCAAGGTACAATATAGTCAAAATGTCTAGACACACGGAGCTTGAAGCACTTTAAGTTATAGGATATTGGATATATATATAGACACTTCGTGTTTTCATAGCGCTCTAAAATTACATTTATCGCTAATTGAACAGAAATATCGTGTGTGAACAGACTCTAAATATCTCTGTCTGTTTAGGATCGAAAGCGGGTCCCTTTAGTTGGGATCCGAACGTGGTACCAACTTCACCACTACCCATCTAAAGGGGCCCTCACACAGTCAGGAGTGCGAGATACAGTCACTAGGAGTAGGGGAAAATTCGAACTCGCTGGCCTATTCGCGGTGAAAATCGATGACTCCTAGTGACTCCTAGTGACTCCTAGTGACTCTAGCGACTCCTGTTAGACCCCCACTCGCTCGCGGTGAAAATCGACGACTCCTATTGACTCTAGCGACTCCTAGCGACTCCCACTAGCTCCCACTAGTTGTGGCTCGCACGAACATCCACAACAAAGAATCTGTTTTCCATATTACAGTTTTGCTTATATATCCTAAATGTGCATACTTAGCCGATTGGTTTATAGTTTTATAATACCTAAAAATCACTACATATACAGTACAGTATATTACAGATTGTGACAAAACCTGGCATCCTTCATCAAAATAGGCATATTTCCACGACTATTATTGAATGCCATGAGAATAAATATTCACAAGGAAACACATAGTTAATCTAAAAAGCAGAAAAAAATATAAAATTAAATAAGCAACATGTGGTTCATATCACACACAGAATAATACAAATTCGCATCTCAATATATTGTTCAATCATCTGAAAATGAAGCGCTCTAACATTTTACAATTTGTCGAACGAATAAACAAATATATTCATATATATATATATATATATATATATATATATGTCAGTGATGGGTTTGTTCTTGGGGAACCTCAAGTAACAGATGAAGAGGATACACAGGGTAGCAGCAAACAGCATGGTGCAGGATAAAAATGATGACCAGGTGGGGGGGCCAGTACTTTATTTAGCAGTCAGACAAACGTTTCGACACTCGTGTGTCATCTTCAGTGTTCTGCTTCGTAGTAGGTCAGTGATGGGTTTGTTCTTGGGGAACCTCAAGTAACAGATGAAGAGGATACACAGGGTGGCAGCAAACAGCATGGTGCAGGATAAAAATGATGACCAGGTGGGGGTGGGGGGGGGGGCAGTACTTTATTTAGCAGTCAGACAAACGTTTCGACACGCGTGTGTCATCTTCAGTGTTCTGCTTCGTAGTATGTGAGTGATGCACCATGCTGTTTGCTGCTACCCTGTGTATCCTCTTCATATATATATATATATATATATATAATCTAAATCGTGTTAACAGGTGATACCCACCGTTAATATATTTAACCCCTTCTGTACCAGTGACGTCTGTTATATTATATTCTACATTTACACCATTTTATGACGCTTAGGAAGGATCTGTGATAGTTAAAAGGCTGGATTGAGATAATTCAAAGCCTTATACTTGCTAGACATCCTGCCTAAGCTGAATAGAATCGATTAGTATTAGCCATAATATAATAAAACGGATGTCGACGGTACAGAAGGGGTTAAAAGTATCCCACAAAATGAATCGACATCATACAACAATAAAACCGAATGGTCACAAATTCTATCAAATGCACTATAAAGCATCAAACGTAACACTAATACATATCCACTGTCCTTGAAATATTCAAAGAGGATAATAAATATATAAACAACTGTTTAAGGGGAGGTTTTCAGATTGCTCTCTAATTGCTAAGCTAATGGGGCTAAGCATGAGGGCGAAGGAGGTCCAGAAAAAAAACTCCTCTTGTGAAAATCTCCCCTAATTATAGTATTATTATAGCCTATATCATATTATGGTATATATAAACAGATAATTTACTGTATGTATATAACAGATAATACTACACATAAAGTAACACACTATAGTCTATTCATGTTAGTTAGGTAAAACATCTTGACCACTAACGTCTATAAGGCAAAAACGACTGGAGTAATCGAACTCATATTTCTACTATTTGGGAAGAGTCAGCTAGGGAATAGGTGTGAAAAATGACATCCCCTTTGCTCCAGCCCTTTTTGAGTTATAGAGGCTAGGGGTCAGGATTTCTAATCAACCTATAATGGATGAACTATAATTATTACGTTGGAAATGCCCACATTAACCCGTTCAGTACCAGTTCCGTCCTTTTAACTTTATTCTGGCTATTATTAGATGTTTATATTTAGTTTAAAAAGAATCTCCAGCGATTATTAAGCTTCGAACTCTCTTAATTAATCCTTTTTACAACTGCAAATCTTTCTTAAACCGTCTTGATTGTATAATGGTTAAGGTGTCTACAAATCTGTGTGTGATAACCCGGGTTCGAATCCTGGTGGATCACATAATGTGCTTTCATTAATTTCATTGGAGGTGTTTGGTGTTGTGGTGAAAGTAAAAAAAAAAATAGATTAAACTGCACAACATTTTCTAAATATAGCTAGAATAAAATGATTCAGGCGTCGCCGGTACATTAGTCGACTATATAAAATTGTCCATATATTTTGAATTCCCACAAATGATCCAATGAGATCAGTCGAACATTTATACTTCTATTAATATTGAGATTATTTTGACTTATAGATTTCAATACACATGATGGAAGGCAATTAAGAATATTCTATATTGTGACCCAAACCACATAAGTTATACTAATCACGCCGCAATATACATATATATATATATATATATATATATATATATATATATATATATATATATATATATATATATATATATATATATATATGTTTCTAGTCTCTCAGTGGGGATCGATGGGGATCTTCATATATATATACAGTGTGTCCCAGGAGGAAAGGGCATAACTTTGGGAAATGATAGAACAAAATATTCTAAGACTAAAATGTTCTATAACAAAAAGTCCAAATCTCGACCGGTATAGAGAAATTGCATTTTGAAAATTGTATTTTCTTCAGTATTTCCCCATAAGGCTGGCCTAGCTGTCCTAGTGCCTACTACACCTCCATCTTTCTGCAATTATTTGACCATGTTATTTTAAAGATACTATAATTCTGTAAGTTGCAAAATGATTATAGAATTATTAGCTCACTTTGGACCAGTTGGAAACTATTTGACATGGAAGAGTAACGGTTGAAATTTGGACTTTTTGTTACAATAAACCCTGTGAGTAATGTGGGGTATTCTTAAGGGGAGGCAGACCGTTTTTCTGGACCCCCTTCTCCCTAATGTTTAGCCCCACTAGTTTTGCAATTATAAGACGTTCGGCCCATTAGTTTGGCAATTTTAAGACCTTTCGCCTTATTTCGTTGTAAATTTTAAGACCTTTTGTGCCGTTTAGGTGTCGATTATTTCCTGGCGAGCGATAGCGAGCCTGCAATTTTAAGACAAATCGGCCTTCGGCCGGGACATTTTTCTACCGAAAAATGTACCAATTTATCTTGAAGGGGGTTCTAGGGGGTGTTTTTTTAAGCTTTGATGGAGGTCTAAGGAGGAAACTAAAAAAATAAATGAATACATTAGTTAATAGACCAAACAAACTGTCAGTCTACCCTTAAACTGCATACAATCGTCTAGTTTTAACCAGAAGCAAAGGTAAATGGCCGTCATCGGGAGAGTTGGCTGGGCTGTGGTCGCGGTCGGACGTCTCCGGTGCCCGGGGAATCCGTGGCATTAAGGGGCAACTCTACTTAGTCGGTTCTGGTGATTGTCTACCTCCTCTGTGGTCCAGCGGCCTCTCCCCCCGGCTCCATCCCCTTCCTACATGCTGCCCTGCTCTGCCTTCGTCATCCTCTGCTCGTCATCTGTGCCTGGCTTCGCTCTTCGCCATCTTCGTCCTTCTGGTTGGTGGGGGCCGGCGCTTCTCTGGACCTGTGACACGTGGATCACCCGCTGGAGGGACGCGGCACCCACGGTGGCCGGCTCTGGTATCGGCACAATCCTCAGCTTTCTACGGGGTTCCTTAGAGGACCCCACACCCCCGTTGGTGCCAGGGCCGCCTTCAGCCTCTGGGGATTGTGTTGGCCCCTCCGTCCTCGCCTCTTCTCTTCACCGCGTGTCTTCTTCCTGCCGGGTGTCATCGTTCATCACGTCATCTTCCATTCCATCCTCGAGCCCTGGGAGTATTGTTGCCCTTCTGCAGCCCCTCCTGGGTCCCTGACGTTTGAGCCTCCTTCCAGGGAGGCCGCTGCAGCTTGACCACCACTGCGTCAGGGTTAATAGGGCACTGCCCTCACAGCCCTTAAATCAAGAATCAAGATCAAGATCAATGACCGTCATCGTGCTGAAGGGGTTAAGCTGCTCATAATCCTCTAAATAAAACAATAATAAGATTAAAAAGACATCGCTGTACCGGTAACATAATTTGTATATGATTTCACCTACATTAAGACCATTTTATGAAGCTTGGGAAGGATATATGGTAGCTAAAAGGACTAATTGAGATAGTATATAGCCTAATAATTGCTAGGTGTCTTTCCTAAGCTGAATATAACCGTTTAAATATAGATAGAATATATCCATGTCAAGGTATACAAGATGGCGGCTAGAGCATAGAAGTTGTCCCAGTTCTCCTTACCAACAGACGCTTGGGTCGTGAAGGTTATTACACACCCGCTCTCTCTCTCTCACACATTTCCAACATCAATGGAGTCACCGAACGGACCGGGCTAAAAAGTGGATGGATTGCTTTTAAGTGCACCAGGCAGTCAATTAAGTGCACCAGGCTGTCAATTAAGTGCACCAGGCAGTCAATTAAGTGCACCAGGCAGTCAATTAAGTGCACCAGGCAGTCAATTAAGTGCACCAGGCAGTCAATTAAGTCCCCCTCTACGTTAATGGGATTTTAGTACACAGTAGCCGGATAGTTGTTCGTCATTAAGCAACATCTATTATTATGTATATTATAATATTACCTAAAACCCAGTCAGTTTTTGTTAAGTAGGTAATAATTAAATTGGCTTATTTGGCAGGCCATTTGAGCATAAATCCAAACATTTAATCCTAACTCTATACACAACCTTAGTCCGCCCTCTCCTGGAATATTGCGTTCAATCCTGGTGCCTTTTCTACCAATAAGATATAGACATGCCAGAACGAGTTCAACGTTAGGTTACCAAAATGACACCTAGCCTAAAGAACAAACCATACGGGAGCATCTTAGAAAAAGTAATCTATTTCCTTTAATCCAGCGCAGATTAAGAGGTGACTTAATTAAAGTGTTCAAAATCAGCAAAGGCATTGACAATATGAGCTGCATTAAGTACTTCACTATCGACTAATCTAAATACACGCGGGGAAACAGTTTCAAAATTATTGGTAAATCTTTTAATCTAAGAACGTTTTCTTCAACCGAGTTGTCAATTTGTGGAATGGGCTTTCCAGAGATGTTATAGTCTGCATAACCGCTGATTCTTTTAAACTTCGCCTAGACAAACATCTTGCTACAATTCCGCGACTGAGTGCATTTGTAAACTATTTGATTGTCTTCAGATTCATCAAGGATTATTGCGTTGATAAATAACTAAGATGTTACTCTGTTTTCTCCAGATACACAACATATCACTTTTAACTGTTATTTACTAACCTAACTGTTCCCTACTTTCATCTCATTATCCTGCCACAGATATTAGTCACAGGGCAGAGCTTCCCTTTCCAATTTCCCCTTACCCACTCTAAGCCACTATTTGGGCACTTGAACATCAATGTTTTAGAGGGCAAACAGCCTTGAAGGGTCGTTAGACTTGTTGTTGCTTGATTTCCTTTGTACTCCTTTGTGCAATCACTAAGTCGTGTGTTATGATCGTACAATTTGGTGATAAATCTTGGTCGTAGATGATGAGTCTTAAAAGCGTAATACATTAGATTAGTCCATTCAATACAGCCGAAAAGTCGTGTATTTGTCAGCTTGTACTCCATATGTAAGGGTGAACTTAGCCAGAAGTAATTTGATCAAATGTCCACATACTGGAAGACCGCTTTGGCACATTGGATTCTTGATAACTGAATGTGGTCTCCGTGTTAGGACCCAGGCGTACAAACACTTGTGGTAGAGGGAAATATTTTATCACAATTGTTTAATTTTACAGAGAATAATTACTATCGACATAGAGATTATAATTACTATCGACATAGAGATTATAATTACTATCGACATAGAGATTATAATTACTATCGACAGAGATTATAATTACTATCGACATAGAGATTATAAAATTAACAGAATTGTTGGGCTTGTGCAGTTTCGGCAGAATCCAGATGACAGATACTCAAGCCGGTGTCACACGAGCGCTTTTCCGGCAATGAGCAAGTTTGTTCTCGTACATTTGTTTCTGCTTTTTCGCATTGGTATCGTAAAGTAGATCGAAGGTAGACTATGTTAGGGGGTTGAATTCTTAGGACACTTACATTGTGAAGCTGCCAGACTACAATTGCCTGTAGAAATTGACGGACAAATCGCTCGTGTGACACCGGCTTCAATATTCGGTCACGCATAACCCTTTCTGTGCGACGTTTTTTATTGTTTTTTTTTTACTTTATTCTGGTTACTGTTAGACGATAATTGTACTCAGTTTTAAAACGGCCTCCAGCAATTAACAGGTATCGAACTATCGCATTTAAACCTTTTTTACTACCCCAGATCCTTCTTAAGCTGAACAACATCGTCTAAATATAGCTAGACAAATATGAAAGAAAAGTCTCCGGTACAGTAGGGGTTAAGGGGGGAAGGGCGTATGTATTTGATCATTTTTGTATTTTTTTTTTTTTTTTCTCTATACCTCCATCAAACTTGAAAAACCCTCTCCTAAGACCCTCCTTCAAAATAAATTAGTAAATGTTTTGTATAGAAAAATGTCCCGGCCTTTCCTCTTAAATTACAGGCTCGCTATCACTCGCCAGGAAAAAATCGACACCTAAGTGACACGAAAAGTCTTATTATTGACAAAGAAATTGGGTAAAAGGTCATAAAATCGCCAAACTAATGGGCCGAACGTCTTAAAATCTGAAAACTATTGGGGATAAACATGAGGAAGAAGGGTGGCCAGAAAAATTACCCCTCTCCCCTTAACCCTCTCCGACATATGACGCGATTTTGAGCCTATTGGGGATACATTAAAGCCTTTGTTACCATCAGGGGTATTTAGAAACCTTTAGTTTAGTTACTTCAACCTCTGCAGTTGTCTTTGAGTTAGCTGTGGGCAGAAAACTGATTTTGGAGAGGTAATTATAAGAGTGAGAGAACTCTATTTCTTATTGCTACTCTGGCAACCTCTGCGTCATAAATGCGTGAAAGGGTTAATATCCGTATAGATGGTGGCCAAGAGATTTGTGCCACCAATATTCACACACCCACAGTCACAGCGGGTCAGGAATCGTTCAACCCACTATTCCACTCCCTTCAGAACGGCGACCCTGGGTTACGTGCGATTTACCCCTTCTGTACCGGCGCCGCGTGCTTTTTAGGGGAGATGGGTCGTTTTTTCTTGTCCCCCTTCTTTTTCATGGTTAGCCCCATTAGTTTTTTAGATTTTAAGACTTTCGCCCCATTAGATTGTCGATTATATAACCTTTAGTTCCATTTCTATATCAATATCAAGACCTTTCGTGCCATTTACGTATTGATTTTTTCCTAGTGAGCGATAGCGAACCTGTAATTTTAAGAGAAACTGGCCTTCGGCCGTGACATTTTTCTATCGAAGAAATTAAAAATTTATCTAGAAAGGGTTTGAAGCGACTGTTTTTTTTTAAGCTTGAAGGTCTAGCAAGGAAACACAAACATAAATGAATATATAAATAAATAGACTCAAATATAACCACTGTCCCCTTAACCCCTTCAGCACGATGACGACATTTTGATAATATTATGGTTACCTATAGACAATTTTCTGTACCTTATAATCTACTTATAGGATACAAAGTGGTCAATACGATCTTAATATACCCTCTGAATATCATAGGTCCTTCATAAACTGCATAGCATCGTTTAATACTAGCCAGAATCAACGGTAAGAAGGCGTCATCGTGTTGAAGGGGTTAATTTTAATATGGCTACTACTAATCGATTGTATTCATCTTAAGAAGGATTGCTAGCAATTATAAGGCCTGCGCAAACTGTCGCAATCAACACTTTTAACTATCACAGATCCGTCCTAAGCTGCATAAAATCGTCTATATATAGGTAGAACAAAATATAACATGCGTCTCTTGTACATAAAGTGTTGATATTATGTACACTCTACGACATGAAGGAGACAAAAATCAAAGCTAGCAACAGAGCCAAATTCAAGGTAAGGACGTTCGAGTCAAAATGTCTCGACACACGGATCTTGAAACAGTTTAAGTCAAAGGATGAGGAAAAAACATATTGGGGAAGAGAGTTCCATAGTTTGCTTGTTGAGTAGAAGAAAGACTGAGACAATTGTGTCAATCTTAGGTTGGAGAATTGGACAGAATAAGGGTGTGAGTGTGTTGAAAGGTGGGTGCCCCCCTCTCTCCGTTAATGTGGAGGTATACACTGAGCAAGCTCAGAAGAACACTGATTATTGTAATAGCGGTAGAAGGTTGAGAGAGCATATACGCTTTGGAGATTTCTATTAAAAATTAGTAGAGTCGAAATGTGCCGGAATTTGTGTCTTTGAATGCATTTCCTGCGATTGGGGAATCGTATTTCGCTCTCAAACACTATTTGGGTTTCTCTAATAAACATTCCAGGATTACGTCGATCAATAGTCAACATCCTTGTTGTCAATTGGTGAATATTCTGGAGAGAGAGTCGAAATTGCCGTTCATAGATGTACAATGAGACTATACCCCGTTTCCTTTCAACTGACGATGCATTGCAAACTTCCTATCAGATTTATCAGTTACTTTGAAGAATTTGTAGTGATATATGGTGCAAATAATATAAAGTTGGTCTTAATATGATGTAGAGACATAGTGGTTTCATATTTTTCCATTAATTATCGAGAAATTAGCTGCTAAGGGATTCAAATTACCGTCAGATGAAATGACCGAGTTTAGTGATACCAGTGGCACCAATAAAACGAAAGTTGGTCAATATCTGTTTACTATAGGATCTATTGGTCATAGGGATGGTGATGGATATATTAGCCAAAACGTCCCTTGAATTTGGCCCTGTGACTCTTTCAAAACTGGGAGAGGCACTCGCTGCAGGCAGTTATGCCTTTTGTCTTCCTCATTCACATATAAAACAAAAACAAAACATGCTTGCTGCTCTCTATGGGGTGTGATGTGTTGATCAATTCCTCCCACATTCGTTCATTCCAACATTCATCCCATTCATTTCTCCTTCATCTTTTTCAGTTGCTTTGTTCTAAGTTGGCATGACAAGCGACCCAAGGATTGATGCGGTATCACAGAAATATCGTTTGTGGTTTATTTTCTGATGTTTATGCACAAATGACTAAAATATATAAATGAATAAACAAATAAATAAATATTTACCGATATATATATATCCAAGACTATGAGTTCCACCCATTATTCTATCAACTGTTATGTAATAGTAGATGAAGCATACGTTCTAGCGTGAGTGTCTGTATGTACGTTGGTTAACTTTTATATGACGTGTACAATGTGTACATGTATAAAGTTAATACATACACACAGCAGATTAGGAGGGAACATAAATTAATAAGACATGCCTATTTCCCAGCAACCCTATAAGCAGACCCACGCATACATATCTTGGGTAATTAGCATGTCATATTACATCACCTTCCTCCTACCATCTATCCACCAGCCGCCCCTCTCCCGCCCCTCTAAAAAATAAAGGTATTATAACCCGGTCTGACATTGGGGCGGGGAATTAAGGTGCTTGGCGGCTGGATTAGGGTCATTTTGATGTGGGATTTAGCCTGGCTTGAGCGGGAACGGGCGTGTAGGGGAGAGAGAGCGGTGATGAAAGAGGATAACCTGCCAAGAGGAAGGGGGAAAAGAAGATATAAAGAGGGAGAGAGCTAAACAACGAGTTGGGTCCCCTTAATGTGAACCATCATGAGATGTTGCATCATATTGTTTTCATACATTATATCAACCATGCTAAAGTCTTCGTTGTTGCTTCATTCCGTAATATGTATTTGCATCGCTAACTTACGCTTAATATTTACTGCTAGTATTTTTATTGACATTACAGAACTTCATATTCGTTTGGAAATGGGCCGTTTTCTAGACCCCTTCCTCCCTCGTATTTAGCCCCATTAGTTTTCAGATTTTAAGACGTTGGGGCCATTAGTTTGGCAATTTTATCACCTTGTTTTTGCCCCATATCGTTGTCAATTATAAGATCTTTCGTACCATTTAGGTGTCGAGTTTTTCCTGGCGAGTGATAGCGAGAAACCGTCCTTCGGCCGGGACATTTGTCTACCAAAAAAGGTACGAATTTATCTTGAAGGAGGTCTAGGGAGTGTTTATCTAAGCTTGATGGAGGTCTAGCGAGGAAACTCACACATGAAGGAATATATTAATTAATAGAACACAAAAAAGCCACTAACCCCTTAATGGAAAAAGCTCCAATCCAATACATGCATTGCTTCATATAACATCACCAAAATATATATCCTATGCCAACAAACACCATACATCTCCATATATATATATTGTGTAAACCATATTCACAAACATATAGGAATGTTATGTTATCTTTTCATCAAGACGAATCACTAATCTATCTCTTTCTCTCTCTCCCTCACACACCCACACACACACACATCCACATACACACACTAATATTCACAAACAAATAGGAAAGTTATGTTATCCTTTCATCAAGACGAATCAGTTATGTCTCTCTCTCTTTCACACACACACACAAACAAATCTTGAAGCTCACAATTTAGTTCAGTTTCATTTCCGTATTGTTTCGGGATTGCTCAAGTTTGGTCTTCCTTATTGCCTGACGAGTTTTACAGTTTCCTCTTCTTTTCGTCAAACTTTGCTTGTTTTCTTGTGACTTTTGCTTTTTTTGTATATTATTTCTCTGCACCTTCCTTAGCTTTTGCATCAGCCATGTTAACTCTCATTTCATTAGTATCACCAACATAGTATTATTTTCATTATTTTAATTATTATTTATATTTACATTATCATTCTTATTATTATTATTGTTATTATTATTATTAATATGATAATTTTTATTATTATCAATATTAATACAGTATATTACATGCTATATTCAGTAATTATTATAGGAATCATTATTACAACTCTCATATAATTTCAAGGTGATTTACTTGCAGTGTACTGTGTATTTAAGCGAGTGACTGTACAATCTGAAGGTTGAATCAATGTCATTTTCTGGTCATGTTCTACCCATGTCAGACTTTGTTAGATCTTACTCACGCACTTTTGAGCTCACCAGGCACTGTCCGTCACATGTGTGGGGTGTGTGTGGGAAGAGAAGAGGAAGATAAGGAGATACCTTTTTAGGACACATAGACAGAAGACTTGGCCACGATAACAGGCCCCGGAGATGATCCTCCCGACATAGGGGAATTTTCCTTGTAATATTTTAATCATCATTTGTTCCTGAATAATTATCCAGTGGTTGGATTACAATTATCCTTTACCCTAAATATATGTGGTAAAGGTGGTGGCAGCACTTATCTATCAAATCTATCTTTTATCTACCCATCTACAAGAGAATCTACCAGAATCGACCTAACATCTTCAACCAGTAAAACAACTATAAAAAACAAATATTAACCCCTTAAGGTAACAAATATTTATATGAATATTATTATTATTATTATTATTATCATTAATATGATTATTCCAAGTTTGTTGCATTTTGATACATCCTGCAGAAAGCCGGGTCCAAACAATGGTACTGAGGCGGTGGAGGGGAGATGATCCTCTCTACTTGATTGACAGCACCCTCCTTAATATATGGGCTGTTCCAAGGAGGCTGCTCTTACGGACTTTTCGTCTTGTTCTTGATGAAGAAGTCTGGCCCGTTCGCTTTGATCTCTCTATTGGTCTGGATGAGCATGTCCCATAGGGTGGTGACTTTGTCGTTCTCAATGACGGTGTTTGGTTGGTATTCAACTAATACTTATTATTATTATTATTATTATTATTATATATTATTATGGTGATGGGCTGGTCTATCAGAGTGAGAACTGAGCGATCTCTGCCATACCCATAGCTTACTCTGACTGTTCCTTTTACTTATATATTTTCTAGATCTCAAGTGACAGCGTCTCTTGCGTGGATTGACCTCCTAATCTACCAAGATTGGAAGCCAAAGCGTCACATCTTTCCTTTGCCCCTCAACTTTCTCTTCATAATTGCTGAGGGGCACAGGGCCCTGGGTGGGGCTTTGGTTTCCCGGGCGTTTCCGCACCCTCCTCAGCTCCCCGCCGTGGAGTGGCTTCGGTCACCCAGGCTTTATTGTGGTCGGCGGGGAGGGTTCTGTGGGGGCGCTCGGTTGTGGCCTTGGCCTTGCTCGGGGCCTTGGGGCTGTTCGGCCAGGCAGCTTGGGGAAAAACAACAACAACAACATTATTTTTATTATTATTATTATTATTATTATTACTGTTATTTTTATTATTATTATTATTATTACTGTTATTATTATTATTATTATTATTATTATTATTGTGGTGGAAAATGCCCCGATCAATCAGCAACGAGGATTAGAGACTGACAAAGGAGAAGGGTTTGATGGATTTGGGGGCGGGACTGCAGCCCAGGAAGCTTGGCCATAGTAGTTTTTTGTCATTACCTGATCTTAACCCATTCTGTACCATCGACGTCTTCTTTATTTTATTCTGGCTACTATTAGACGATTATATTCAGTTTAAAAAGGGCCTCCACCAATGAACAGGCTTAAAACTATCTCACTTAACCCTTTTTACTACCACAGATCTTTTCTAAACTGCACACAATTATCTAAATATAGCTAGAATGAAACACAAAAGACGTCGCCGGCACAGAAGGGGTTAAACCTACTTTGGAATCCTGCCTTTCCTGTAAACTAATGACTTACCCAAGACTTGCTCTGGAGTTATGTGTAATTCAATTATTAGTGTTATGCATCAATTCTCTTCATGTATATACTGTATATTATATATTTTTGGTTTGCCTTATCAACGTTTTTGGTTGTAGTTTTGAGTTTTATTAACCCCTTCTGTACTGACGACGTCTCTTTATATTTGATTTCAGCTACATTTAGACAATTTTATGATGCTTAGGTAGGATATAAATTATAATGCTTCCAAAACCCAATTTATCCATCTTACTACCCGTCCCAAACTCCCAAACGACTATCACTTATACTTCAACAATACAAAAATTAATCCTTCATCTTCTCTCAATATTCTTGGTGTCTCTTTTTCTTCTGCTCTCACTAAGAAGGACCATATTACCAGTCTTGCTAAGGCAGCCTCCCAGAAGCTGGGTGTGGTCAACCGCCTCAAGGGGTTCTTTACCCTTGCACAGCTTCTTGCTCTGTACAGGGGCACAGTGCGTCCTTGTATGGAGTATTGTTCACATGTGTGAGGAGTATCCTCTCACACCGCACTCCTAGACAAAGTAGAAAAGAAGGTCATTCGTATCATTAACTCCCGCCCACTCACCAACTCTCTGCAATCTCTCTCTCTTCGCCGCAATGTTGCATTTCTCTCGCTATTCTATCTCTACTACAATACTCAGTGTTCCTCAGAGCTCTCCCAGTGTATACCACTTCCTCTATGTAGGGTACGTATTACCCATCTTGCAACACAATCCCACCC
Source organism: Paralithodes platypus (assembly GCA_032716605.1). NCBI lineage: Eukaryota > Metazoa > Arthropoda > Malacostraca > Decapoda > Lithodidae > Paralithodes > Paralithodes platypus. The sequence continues at coordinate 7,185,893 of CM064524.1, forward strand.
TTAATCTGTGCAACTCTCCAACCCTAGAGTGAAACCTTACTCTGTCTTTTTTCTATTCAACAGCTGAGCTCTGGAACTCTCTCCCAGAAGGCGGGTGCCTAACCCCGAAAGGTGTTGAAATATGGGAGCTATCCCCCCCGCCAAAGGCGGTTTTCTAGGGCCCTTCCTAGCTGATGCTGAGAGGATTGGGTTCTAATCATGTGGTGATGGGCTGGTCTATCAGAGTGAGAGCTGAGCGATCTCTGCCATACCCATAGCTTACTCTGACTGTACCTTTTACTTATATATCTTCTAGATCTCGAGTGACGGCGTCTCTTCCGTGGATTGACCTCCCTACTGGCAGATTGGGAGCCAAAGCGTCATATTTGTCCTTTGCCCCTCAACTTTCCCTTCATAATTGCTGAGGGGCACAGGCCCTTGGGTGGGGCTTTGGTTTCCCCGGCGTTTCCGCACCATCCTCAGCTCCCCACCTTGGAGTGGCTTCGGTCACCCGGGCTTTATTTGTGGTAAGCAGGGAGGATTTTGTGTTGGCGCTCGCTTATGACCTTGGCCTTGCTCGGGACCATGGGGCTGTTCGGCCAGACAGCTTGAGGAACAGCAACAACACTCTCCCAGAAACAGTTTTCCCTCTTCCTATGACTTAAATTGCTTCAAATTCTCTGTGTCCAGGCATTTTGGCTCGAACATCCTTTGATTTTGTCCCTTTCACTCTTTCAACTACGGGGGAGGCACTAGGTACAGGCAGTTCTGCCTTTTGTCTCCCTCACTCACATAGAAAAACAAAACAAAAGGATTAATTGAGATAGACTCTATAGCCTTTTAACGGGTAGACATCCTTCCTAAGCTGAAAATATCGTCCAACAGTTGCCAGAATATTAGTAATAGGACATCACCCGTACAGAAGGGGTTAACATATAAGTCTTCCAATTATTTTGTGTTCATTGTAGCAATTTAAACAAAACATATAACAATACAGTATACAAAAACATGATGTACTATGTAAACAAATTAAATAAATACAACAAAATAATAAATAATAATAAGAATAATAAGAATAATTCTTTGTATTCAGCCCCCTACGCATAACTCGCCTCTGACTGGCTGCTACGTGGGTGGAGTGACTGGGGTCCGTTCATTATATTTCCATTTACTGTTGAAAGTCAGAAATGATTTACCATACCGGAATTGAGTATTTTATATCGCCATTTTGGGGACTTGCATAACGGTTTGTATATATATATATATATATAAATATCTATATACAGTATAATGTGTATATATATACTGTATATATATATATATATATATATATATATATATATATATATACAGTATATATGTATATATATATGTATATATATATATGTTAGTATAGCCAGGTAATAGATTCTCTTTTAAGCAGACGAGGTTAAAAGCAATAGCAGTTTCAGCATTCAGAATTTTATTGTTACAGCTTTCAATAGTTCTAACAATTTTCCTCTGGGGTTCAGAGATGAGGTACAAAAGGTTAGCAAAATTCATGGTGGATCCAATGTTTCACAAGTAAACATCTTGCATCTTCAGGGAATGGAGAGGTAATGATTAGAATAGGGACAAAGCATCATATTTATACAAAATTCGAGGATCAAGTAGAGGGAGGTGGGCGGAGCTACTGGGTGTGTGGTGGCTGTTCATTGGTGGAAGGCAGTCTATTCGCGAGACGGGCACTAAATCTTATCGGTGGTTGGTTGTTGGCTGTGGGTGGCTGTGATTGGTTGGTGTTGTCAGTTGTGTGCTGAGCTTGGAAGTGTAAGGGAGGGGGGCGCGGGGCGAGAGGAGGGGGGGGGGGGCAGCATGCCTGTAGTGCTTGCCTGAAGGAAGAATTTGAAGGTCTTCTGTTTGGTTGTTGATGCTGGGGTTGAGTGTTTGGATGTATAGAGCTTCTAAAATAGCTAGTCTTCTGGGATCTGATTCTTTGTCGAGTATGGTGGTTTGTTTGTCTAGGTCAGCGCGAGTTAGGGCAAGATGGTGGGGGGCTTGATAGTGATCTTTTATAGTGCCAGATTGAAGGTGGAGGGTTAGTCGACGGGAAAGGCGAGTCTGTGTCATTCCAACATAGGATAGGGGTCCACAGTCCCCAGAGGTGCAAATCTGCTGGTATATCACATGGTCGTCTTTCGGTTGGTTGGTGGAAGTGGGGCGGTTACGGAGGACAAGGTTGGAGGTCTTAGGAGATTTGTAGTAAATAATGAGTTTGATTTTATTGTCAGGGTGGGTGGGGAGGACGTTTTTGTTAATTTTTTCTTTCATAATGGATTCGTCTGTTGTGGGGTCGGAAGACATGTAGTTTCTGTAGAAAAATGTAATGTAATTGGCCGGGTTGGTGCTAGGGGGGTCTTGTTTGTACTATTTTTCTAGGTGGTGGTTGATGGCATTGGTGACGTCAGTGTTGGAATACCCATTGTTGACTAGGACCGGGGTGAGCCTTTCCAGTTCATTGTGAGTGTCATTCCAGGTGGTGCAATGGGTGAGGGTTTTCCTGACATAGGCGGCGATGGTGGACTGTAGGTATCGTTTAGGGCATTCACTTTCCCCATTAAGACATTGGCCTTTGTTAGTAGGTTTGGTGTACACGGTAGTTTTGAAGCCGTGGTCGTGGAGGGAGACAAGGAGGTCGAGGAAGGGTAGATGTCCATCGGTGGTTTCTTCGTATGTGAAGTTGAGACCTTCAAATTCTTCCTTCAGGCAAGCGCTACAGGCATGCTGCCCCCCCCCCCCCCCCCCCTCCTCTCGCCCCGCGCCCCCCTCCCTTACGCTTCCAAGCTCAGCACACAACTGACAACACCAACCAATTACAGCCAACAACCAACCACCGATAAGATTTAGTGCCCGTCTCGCGAATAGACTGCCTTCCACCAATGAACAGCCACCACACACCCAGTAGCTCCGCCCACCTCCCTCTACTTGATCCTCGAATTTTGTATAAATATGATGCTTTGTCCCTATTCTAATCATTACCTCTCCATTGGCTCGAACGTCCCTAAAAAAAAAAAAAAAAAAAAAAATTCCCTGAAGATGCAAGATGTTTACTTGTGAAACGTTGGATCCACCATGAATTTTGCTAACCTTTTGTACCTCATCTCTGAACCCCAGAGGAAAATTGTTAGAACTATTGAAAGCTGTAACAATAAAATCCTGAATGCTGAAACTGCTATTGCTTTTAACCTCGTCTGTTTAAAAGAGAATATATATATATATATATATATATATATATATATATATATATTTTTTTTTCTTCTTTAATACATACGAGGTTGAAAGAAATGGCAATTTCTGAGTTGGAAATTTTATTATTCAAAGTTTCCAGGTCTCTGATGAGTTTTCGCTGGGTGGCAGGAAGTAGATGAATGAGATTAGCAAAATTCATGGTGGTACAGGGTTACATTAATGTACATGATGATACAGGATATACGACGACGCGTTTCACTGGACAACCAGCATTATCAAGTAAGGATAGAATGATATAAAAGGTAAACAGGAAGGGTATATATAGAGGGTGGAGGATCAGAGGAGGCGAAAATCAGGGGGCAAAAGTCTGCTATTGGTGGAGGGGTATTCTAGGAGTGTTAGAGAGAGATCCGCGTCATGCAGGCGCACTGGATGCGGGAAGGTAGTGGTCGGTTGGCGGGGTCGAAGCTGATTGGCTGTGTGTCGAGGGGCGTGGCCTAAGTTGCATAGTACGTGTGGTGCCGGCAGAAGACAAAGCTGAAGGAGGTAGCGCGTGGGGCTGCGTCAAGGGCACTGGGGGGCGTTAGGTCCTGTAGGATAGTGCCTTTTGGCAGAAGGAAGGACCTGAAGGTCCAGAGTTTGGTTATTGATGTTAGGATGTAAGGCTTGGATATATAACGCTTCGAGTATTGGTAATCTCCTTGGGTCACTTTCTTTATCGAGTATGGTGGTGTGTTTCTCTAACTCGTTGCGTGTGAGGTGGGGGTGGTTAGGGGTGAGATAGTGGTCTTTGATGGCTCCAGCCTGAAGGTGAAGAGTTAACCGACGTGAAAGACGAGTCTGCGTCATGCCAATATAGGAATGAGGTCCACAGTCCTCATAATTACAGGTATGTTGGTAAATGACGTGATCGTCGGTCATCAGGCTCTTTATCTTGGTGGAAGCTGGTTTGTTGCGGAGAAGGAGGTCTTGGGGGATTTGTAATAAATTATTAATTTGATTTTGTTTTCTGGGTTGGATGGGTGGACATGCTTGGAGATTATTTCTTTTAAGACGGCCTCGTCATTTTTGTGTTCAGAGGACATAAAATTGCGGTAGAAGATCTTAATTTCATTGGGGGGGTCAATGTTGGGAGGGCTTTGGGTGTACCATTTTTCAAGATGGTGGTTGATGGTGCTGGAGACGTCGGAGTTGGAGTATCCGTTATTCACTAAAATTAGGGAAAGTCTTTCTAGTTCCTGGTGGGTGTCAGCCCAGGTAGAGCAGTGTGTGAGGGCTCTCCTAACATAAGCGGAGATGGAGGATAGAAGATAACGGCGGGGGCATTCACTATCGCCGTTGAGGCATTGTCCTGTGTTAGTTGGTTTAGTGTAGATGGTGGTTTTGAACCCATGGTCGTTCAGAGCTACGAGGATGTCGAGGAAGGGGAATTGTCCATAGTTTGATTTTTCAAAGGTGAAGTTAAGTCCGGAGGAGGTCATGAAGCGACGCTGGAGTTCCTGTAGTTCGTGGAGGTCCTTGATTTGCACGAAGATGTCATCCACGTATCTACAGTATATATATATATATATATATATATATATATATATATATATATATATATATATATATATATATATATATATATATATATATATATATATATATATATATATATATATATATAGGGAGAGAGAGAGAGAGAGAGAGAGAGAGAGAGAGAATAAGCTCCGAACCAATAAAACAGATAATTAGTTGGAAATCAGTTCATGAATAGATATTGTGAATTATATAAATATTTATACACATACTGAAATTCAAATATTAGTACAAATTGGCAAAGAGACAAGTTGTCGGCAGATAACAGACTTTAATGAAATAAGCTTAATTGTGAACATTTACAGTAATTGTGAACATTTACAGTAATTGTGAACATTTACAGTAATTTGTTAGTTGCCTTTTCCAGAATGAGATATACCTTTTATGCCACATTATTTTTGGGGGTGTTTATGTGTCGTTTCGATACTGCATATGACTTAACCCCTTCTGTACCGGTGACCACCATTCAAGCTTTATATTGGCTACTATTAGACGATTATAATCAGCCTAATAAAGGGGCTCCAGCAATTAACAGGTTTCGAACTATCTCACATAACCCTTTTGACTACCACAGATTCTTCTTAAACTGCGCAAAATCGCCTAAATATACCAAGAATATATTAGAACAAAGAAACGTTGCCGATGCAGCAGGGGTTAATTAATTATTTCGTTATTATAACATCATTGTAGTTTCATTCGACTATTCCTAAACGATTATATTTAGCCTTGGAAGTATCTCTAGTATTCAAATGGGGTTCATACTATCTGCAAATAACCCTTAGACTCCCACAGATCCATCTTTACCTTAAACAAATTGTCTAATGATAGCCCAAACAAAATCCAAATGACTCACATGCTATAGCAGTTAAGGGGAGATAGTCAGTTTTTCTGGACACTTTCCTCCCTCTCCCTCATGTTTAGCCTCATTAGTTTTCAGATTTTCAGACGTACGGCCCATTAGTTTGGAAATATTAAGACCTTTCACCCCTTTTCTTTGTAATACAACTGTTCGTGTCATATACTGTAGGTATCGATTTATTCCCGGCGAGCGATAACAAGCCTGTAATTTAGGAGAAATCGACCTTCTGCCGGTACAGTTTTCTACCGAATAATGTACAAACATATCTTAATGGGGAATCCCGGAGTTGTTAATGGGGGATCCCGCAGTTGTTAATGGGGGATCCCGGAGTTGTTAATGGGGGATCCCGGAGTTGTTAATGGGGGATCCCGGAGTTGTTAATGGGGGATCCCGGAGTTGTTAATGGGGGATCCCGGAGTTGTTAATGGGGGATCCCGGAGTTGTTAATGGGGGATCCCGGAGTTGTTAATGGGGGATCCCGGAGTTGTTAATGGGGGATCCCGGAGTTGTTAATGGGGGATCCCGGAGTTGTTAATGGGGGATCCCGGAGTTGTTAATGGGGGATCCCGGAGTTGTTAATGGGGGATCCCGGAGTTGTTAATGGGGGATCCCGGAGTTGTTAATGGGGGATCCCGGAGTTGTTAATGGGGGATCCCGGAGTTGTTAATGGGGGATCCCGGAGTTGTTAATGGGGGATCCCGGAGTTGTTAATGGGGGATCCCGGAGTTGTTAATGGGGGATCCCGGAGTTGTTAATGGGGGATCCCGGAGTTGTTAATGGGGGATCCCGGAGTTGTTAATGGGGGATCCCGGAGTTGTTAATGGGGGATCCCGGAGTTGTTAATGGGGGATCCCGGAGTTGTTAATGGGGGATCCCGGAGTTGTTAATGGGGGATCCCGGAGTTGTTAATGGGGGATCCCGGAGTTGTTAATGGGGGATCCCGGAGTTGTTAATGGGGGATCCCGGAGTTGTTAATGGGGGATCCCGGAGTTGTTAATGGGGGATCCCGGAGTTGTTTTTGGCCTATGTTCTAAGATATTTATGTATTTTTGAGTTATCTCCCTAGACCTCCATCATGCTTAACCCTCTCCGAAATATGGGGGATCGCGAGTTGTTGAGGGGGATAGGGATACTTTTAAAGCCTTTGTTACCATTAGGGGGATCCCGGAGTTTAGTTACTTCAACCCTGCAGTTGTTTTTGAGTTAGCTGTGGGCAGAGCAAACAACATAATAAATATATGAAACCATCCCCCCTTAAGAGTGTGAGAGACTATGTTCTAAGATATTTATGTATTTTTGAGTTATCTCCCTAGACCTCCATCATGCTTAAAAACACACCCCTTTCAAGATAAATTTGTACATTTTTCGGTGGACAAATTTCACGGCCAAAGGCCGGTTCCTTCTAAAAATACAGGCTCGCTATCGTTCTCCAGCAAAAATCGACAACTAAATGGCACGAAAGGCCTTAATATTGATAAAGAAATGGGGTGCAAGGTGTTAAAATCGCCAAACTAATAGGCCGAACGTCATAAAATATGAAAACTAATGCCCATACAGACCAAACTCATCGACCCGACTCTGTTGAATGAGAAGGAGATCAACTGGATGAACAGCTACCATGCCGAGTGCCGGGAGAAGGTTGGTGAGGTCCTGCTGCTACAGGGCCACAAGAGCGCCTATGATTGGCTGATGCGGGAGACTGAGCCCATCGGTTAACACATTTCATTGGTTCTCGGACGACTCAACCGGTACACCATTTCAACCAGGGCCAATCAAACCAGTGTCAATTTCAAGTCCTAACCCAACTTATAACTTGATGCTATTGGTTGATTTGGTGCGAATTGAGAGCTGGTTGATTCGGCGCTGGTTGATGTGGTTTACTTGTTGAGTTGGGGCGGGTGCCCAACCACGAAAAGGGTTGAAATAGGGGAGCTATCCCCCCGCCAAAGGCGGCTTTCTAGGGCCTTTCCTAGCTGATGCTGAGAGGATTGGGTTCTAGTCATGTGGTGATGGGCTGGTCTATCAGAGTGAGAACTGAGCGATCTCTGCCATACCCATAGCTTACTCTGACTGTTCCTTTTACTTATATATTTTCTAGATCTCAAGTGATGGCGTCTCTTGCGTGGATTGACCTCCTAATCTACCAAGATTGGAAGCCAAAGCGTCACATCTTTCCTTTGCCCCTCAACTTTCTCTTCATAATTGCTGAGGGGCACAGGGCCCTGGGTGGGGCTTTGGTTTCCCGGGCGTTTCCGCACCCTCCTCAGCTCCCCGCCATGGAGTAGCTTCGGTCACCCAGGCTTTATTGTGGTCGGCAGGGAGGGTTCTGTGGGGGCGCTCGGTTATGGCCTTGGCCTTGCTCGGGGCCTTGGGGCTGTTCGGCCAGACAGCCTGAGGAACAGCAACAACAACAACTAATGGGGCTAAACACGAGGGAGAAAGGGGTCCATAAAAACGACCGATCTTCCCTTAAAAGGATGGCACTGGTACAGAAGGGGTTAACGATTGGCCAATTACTAAATTGACAAATGTTGCGTTAAATATTTATGCGTTACGTGTTGACAAATGCAGGGTACTTCTGCGCTTAATGGTGGTATATATCAACTCGTTTATGTATGGTTGGATAGCTTTAGTGTGTCGAGCCTGTGTGTGTGAGAGAGAGAGAGAAAAAGTGTGTGTGTGTGTGTGTGTGTGTTATGCGGTCGTCCGAATTCAACTTTTTATGATATTTCTTTAGGTAAATATACTAAATATTCTAAAAAAAATCTGGCATATAATTTGATGATATACGGTATAATGCCTTAGTAATTACCATTAACCTAATAATATCATATATAGTCTTGTTCTTTAGGATATTTTGTCCTTTTAAGAGGGTAGTGTTTGTTTTTTGGTCAATATATACAGTATATATACATATATATATATATATATATATATATATATATATATATATATACACATATATATATATATATATAGGGTACGATGCCCAATGCAGACGCAAAAATGGGTACTTTTTTTTTTTGTCGAGTTGCTTCTGTCAGCCTATAACAATCACAAAAACACCAATTTTTTTTTTTACCAAAATAAACACACATTAACAAGGACCCAAGGAGACGCAACCCAGCTACCCTAAGCAGACGCGCGTCTCTTAAGGTTTTGCGCAGTGCGTCTGTATTGGTCCCAGGGTAGCCCTTGTTCTATTTAAGGCAGCTCCGTCAATGGTGAAGGAAACTCAACCATATGCATACAAGACAGAGAGGAGAGTATGGCTTTCTACCACTGTGGTGTACGACCTTCTGGCATCAGTTTGAAAAAATGCGTCTCTATTGGATTTTGTGTTTGTGATGGCCCTATAGGGACGCACCCTCCCTCCCCTTCAGTCATGCAAGTAAAAGCCTCTTGGTCATGCAGAGGTATACTTCAACTCATGCACTATCAACTAACATTAACAGAAAAGCGGATCAAATTAGGGAACTGAGAAATTTAGCTTAAAAAAAAAGTAAATTCTTAGGTTTTCCATAAGGAATTTGCGAAAACATGATTTATTTTTAGTTCATCTCATCTCACGCAATAACATATGAAAATAAAAAGCTGGTACTATGTGAGCATACTAGGTGATAGTTAAAGAATATTTTGGTCCACCATTCATGCATCTATCTACTCATCCTATGCCTGTGCAAGTTTTTTTGTTTCAAGTGCGTCTCCTTGGGTCCAGTCGTCTGCATTGGGCATCTTACCCTATATATATACAGTATATATATATTTTTTTTTTTTGTTTTTTTTTTTTTTTTATGTGAATGAGAGAGACAAAAGGCATAACTGCCTGCAGCGAGTGCCTCCCCCATATTTCAAAGAGTGACAGGGCCGAAATCAAGGGACGTTCGAGCTAAAATGCCTGGACACACGGAGTTTGAGGCAATTTAAGTCATAGGAGGAGGGAAAGACTGATTCTGAGAGAGAGTCTTAGAGCTCAGTAGTTGAATAGAAGAAAGTGTGAGAATAGCGTTTCACTCTTGGGTTGGAGAGTTGCACAGAGTAGGGGTGGGATTGTGTTGCAAGGCGGGTACTACGTACCCTACGTAGAGGAGGTGGTATACACTGGGAAAGCTCCGAGGAACACTGATTATTGTAGTAGCGATAGAATAGCGAGAGAGATGCAACATTGCGGCGAAGAGAGAGAGAGATTGCAGAGAGTTGGTGAGTGGACGGGAGTTAATGATACGAAAGGCTTTCCTTTCTACTTTATCTAGAAGTGCGGTGTGAGAGGAACCTTCCTACACATGTGAACAATACTCAATACAAGGACGCACTGTGCCCCTGTACAGAGCAAGAAGCTGCGCAGGGGTAAAGAACCCCTTGAGGTTGTTGAGCACACCCAGCTTCTGGGAGGCTGCCTTAGCGAGACTGGTAATATGGTTTTTCCAAGTGAGAGCAGAAGAAAAAGAGACACCGAGAACATTGAGAGAAGATGAAAGGTTGATTTTTGTATTGTTGAAGAATAAGGGATAGTCCTCTGGAGGTTCTTGACTGGTAGTAAGATGGATAAATTGAGTTTTGGAAGCATTCAAATAACGTAACAAGGTTTTCTCTACCCCAATTGGAAACAGTAGCTAGCTCAGAAGATAAGCATTGTATTGCTTCATTATGTACACAGACGTGTAAATTTTTCGGTAAAAAAACAGATCCTGGCCGAAGGCCGATTTATTCTATAATTACAGGATCGCTATCTCTCGCCAGGAAGAAATCGACACCTAAATGGCACGAAACGTCTTAATATTGACAACAAAATGGAGTGACATTTCTCAAAATCGCCAAACTAATGGAACGAACGTCTTATAAACTCAAAACTAATATGTTAAACATCAGGGAGAAAGGGCTCCAGAATAAGCTAGTACCTCCCCCTTAACCGGCTCGCTTGGTGTAGTGCCTAGCGTCTCGGACTTCCACCCAGAAGGCCCGGGTTCGCGCCAACGCTCGGCGCATTAAAGATTTTTCACAAGCACTGAGTCGTTACCATCCCTCATGAGCAAAGGGATGGGGTAGTAGTACAGGACCCCAATGGAAATACGCCTAATCGGCCTTATTGAGCTATCCTTAGCTAGCTTAGCATGCGCTAGCTTTAAGAACTATTATTATTATATTATTATTATTATTATAACCCGTCCAGCCCCGGCTAGTTTTGTAATGTTTGTTCACCAGAACCCGGCCGGTTTTCAAAAAATTGTTTTATTCCAGAAACAATAGCGAATGGGTTAGGAATGAAGGAAAAAAACACGAAAAACCGCTCAAAAAGCTTAAAGAATGGTCCTACATAGCCCCCGAAAACGTATTTTACAAGAGTAAAAAATTGAAGGCAATTACCCCAAAAAACCAGGTTATTGCGCGCTCACGCGCACGCACGTGGACTTTGAGAGTTTTCAACCATCGGCACGGTTGCGTGGGATACGTACACAGTTCCCATACAAATCTGAGCCCTCTTGAGTGGCTACACCTGAGGTTACGGTCGGCGCAATTAGGGTGACGCGCCAGGCGCGTCTCTGGGGCTGTGCGTTACATACATCGCCGATGCGTCAGGCGCGTCGCTGGGGCTGTACGGGTTAATAGGAAATACACAGCTAATAGGGAATTTTGAGTGTCTTGATATATTATAATATTACTGTATAGGAGTCGGTCTCAACCCTCTTGCTAGGAGGTAATTTGTTGGTGTTTTCAAGCCATCACAAAACGATTTTATTCAGCTTGGGAACAACCTTTAGGAATTAAAGCGGTACAACATTAACTTAATTAAACTCCATTAACCCATGCAGTAACGGTGACATCTTTTCCATTACATTCTGGCAACTATTAGACAGTTATATTCAGCATAGGAAGGACATTACCAATTAAAAGCCAATAGACTACCTACTTTTAGCTACCACATATCCTTCCTAAGCTTCATAAAATCATCTAAATGTAGCTGAATTCAAATATATAATAAGTCACCGGTACAGAAGGGCTTAATAACACTCTATTATCATAATATATAATAAGTCACCGGTACAGAAGGGCTTAATAACACTCTATTATCATAATATATAATAAGTCACCGGTACAGAAGGGCTTAATAACACTCTATTATCATAATATATAATAAGTCACCGGTACAGAAGGGCTTAATAACACTATTATCATAATATATAATAAGTCACCGGTACAGAAGGGCTTAATAACACTCTATTATCATAATATTGGCTAAAATACAAGTCAGTTGATTGAGAATGATAACCCCTTCTGTACCGGCAACGTCTTTCTAGTTTAATCTAACTATAATTAGATGATTTTGTGCAGTTTAAGAAGGATCTGTGGTAGTAAAGAGGGTTAAGTGAGATAGTTTGAAGCATTTTAATTGCTAGGGGCCCCTTTAAACTGAATACAATCGTCTAATAGTTGTCAGAATATAATGAAAAGGACGTCACCGGTACTGAATGGGTTAATATCCATAACAATGTTCAATTATATATTTGACAGTGTATTGCAAACAAATAAAAGAAGATTGCGTTAACCCCTTCTGTACCGGCGACGTCTGTTGTATTTTATTTAAACTATATTTAGACGATTTTATGAAGCTTAGGAGAGATGTGTGGTTGTTAAAAGGATGAATTAAGATTGTATGTACCCGTTCAATGGGTAGACGTCTTTCTTAACCTCTTCCGTACCGGCGACGTCTTATTAACTCTCTTCTGGCTATTGTTAGACGATTGTATGCAGTTTAAAATGACCTCCCGCATTTAATAGGCTTTGAGCAATATCACTTAACCCTTGTTAGTACCACAGATCTTTCTTAAGCTGCACAACATCGTTTAAATATAGCTAGAATAAGAATATAAAGACGTCGTCGGTACAGAAAGGGTTAAGTCCATCATATAAAAAGGTTATACCGAAGCTGAGTAATATCAGCTGGCAGTAGCATTACTCTCTGCAGCATACCAGGCTGCATTCATAGTATTTTAGGCTATTTGAATACGTTTGATAAAAAGGTTTATCTGAGTTAAATGAATAACTGTGACATCATTTAGCCATCTCATTGCAAGAGATCCTTCTTAACCACTTTTGTACCGGTGACGTCTTTTTAAGTTTTATACTTGCTATATTTTGACGATTTTGTGCAGTTTAAGAAGGATCTGAGGTAGTAAAAAGGGTTAAGTGAAATATTTCAAGCTTGTTGATTGGTGGAGTATTTTTTTCAAACTGAACGAAATCGTCCAATAGTAGCCAGGATATAGTTAAATGGACAGCACCGGTACTGGAAGGGTTAACGTGTATAAGATTGGCTAGGCTTAGAAAGAATAACACGCGAACAGGTGATATGATTATGAACACAATAATATTTAGTAAATCAATGATCGTTTGAGTGAAGGGTTCATATCCGCTAATATTACTGAGTCAATTTACCGGTAATTATCTCGCCTCACTGACTGTTTGCGGAAAAGTCCACCAGAGCCAAATAATTAACATGAATTTTAATCTTATTTGCCTGTTCGAGCTTAACTATTATGTTAGGCTGGTAGGAGATTTAGGTTAATGAAAAATTAGCTGCCAATATTTGTAGATGAAATGCCAGGTGAGCTAATGTTATGATTTGGGGTGTTGGTTAAGGGGGTAGTGCTTGGTTGTTGGTCTATATATTTGGGGTGTTGGTTAAGGGGGTAGTGCTTGGTTGTTGGTCTATATATATATATTTGGGGTGTTGGTTAAGGGGGTAGTGCTTGGTTGTTGGTTAAGGGGGTAGTGCTTGGTTGTTGGTCTATATATTTGGGGTGTTGGTTAAGGGGGTAGTGCTTGGTTGTTGGTCTATATATTTGGGGTGTTGGTTAAGGGGGTAGTGCTTGGTTGTTTGGTCTATATATCTGGGGTATTGGTTAAGGGGGTAGTGCTTGGTTGTTGGTCTATATATTTGGGGTATTGGTTAAGGGGGTAGTGCTTGGTTGTTGGTCTATATATTTGGGGTATTGGTTAAGGGGGTAGTGCTTGGTTGTTGGTCTATATATTTGGGGTATTGGTTAAGGGGGTAGTGCTTGGTTGTTGGTCTATATATTTGGGGTATTGGTTAAGGGGGGTAGTGCTTGGTTGTTGGTCTATATATTTGGGGTATTGGTTAAGGGGGTAGTGCTTGGTTGTTGGTCTATATATTTGGGGTATTGGTTAAGGGGGGTAGTTCTTGGTTGTTGGTCTATATATTTGGGGTATTGGTTAAGGGGGTAGTGCTTGGTTGTTGGTCTATATATTTGGGGTATTGGTTAAGGGGGTAGTGCTTGGTTGTTGGTCTATATATTTGGGGTATGGTTAAGGGGGTAGTGCTTGGTTGTTGGTCTATATATTTGGGGTATTGGTTAAGGGGGTAGTGCTTGGTTGTTGGTCTATATATTTGGGGTATTGGTTAAGGGGGTAGTGCTTGGTTGTTGGTCTATATTTGGGGTATTGCTTAAGGGGGTAGTGCTTGGTTGTTGGTCTATATATTTGGGGTATTGGTTAAGGGGGTAGTGCTTGGTTGTTGGTCTATATATTTGGGGTATTGGTTAAGGGGGTAGTGCTTGGTTGTTGGTCTATATATTTGGGGTAGTGCTTGGTTGTTGGTCTATATATTTGGGGTATTGGTTAAGGGGGTAGTGCTTGGTTGTTGGTCTATATATTTGGGGTATTGGTTAAGGGGGTAGTGCTTGGTTGTTGGTCTATATTTTTGGGGTATTGGTTAAGGGGGTAGTGCTTGGTTGTTGGTCTATATATTTGGGGTTGTTGGTCTATATATTTGGGGTATTGGTTAAGGGGGTAGTGCTCGGTTGTTGGTCTATATATTTGGGGTTGTTGGTCTATATATTTGGGGTATTGGTTAAGGGGGTAGTGCTTGGTTGTTGGTCTATATATTTGGGGTATTGGTTAAGGGGGTAGTGCTTGGTTGTTGGTCTATATATTTGGGGTATTGGTTAAGGGGGTAGTGCTTGGTTGTTGGTCTATATATTTGGGGTGTTGGTTAAGGGGGTAGTGCTTGGTTGTTGGTCTATATATTTGGGTGTTGGTTAAGGGGGTAGTGCTTGGTTGTTGGTCTATATATTTGGGGTGTTGGTTAAGGGGGTAGTGCTTGGTTGTTGGTCTATATATTTGGGGTACTGGTTAAGGGGGTAGTGCTTGGTTGTTGGTCTATATTTTGGGGGTGTTGGTTAGGGGGGTAGTGCTTGGTTGTTGGTCTATATATTTGGGGTGTTGGTTAAGGGGGTAGTGCTTGGTTGTTGGTCTATATATTTGGGGTATTGGTTAAGGGGGTAGTGCTTGGTTGTTGGTCTATATATTTGGGGTAGTGCTTGGTTGTTGGTCTATATATTTGGGTATTGGTTAAGGGGGTAGTGCTTGGTTGTTGGTCTATATATTTGGGGTATTGGTTAAGGGGGGTAGTGCTTGGTTGTTGGTCTATATATTTGGGGTATTGGTTAAGGGGGTAGTGCTTGGTTGTTGGTCTATATATTTGGGGTATTGGTTAAGGGGGTAGTGCTTGGTTGTTGGTCTATATATTTGGGGTATTGGTTAAGGGGGTAGTGCTTGGTTGTTGGTCTTAAGGGGGTAGTGCTTGGTTGTTGGTCTTAAGGGGGTAGTGCTTGGTTGTTGGTCTTTATATTTGGGGTATTGGTTAAGGGGGTAGTGCTTGGTTGTTGGTCTATATATTTGGGGTATTGGTTAAGGGGGTAGTGCTTGGTTGTTGGTCTATATATTTGGGGTATTGGTTAAGGGGGTAGTGCTTGGTTGTTGGTCTATATATTTGGGGTATTGGTTAAGGGGGTAGTGCTTGGTTGTTGGTCTATATATTTTGTGTGTTGGTTAAGGGGGTAGTGCTTGGTTGTTGGTCTATATATTTTGTGTGTTGGTTAAGGGGGTAGTGCTTGGTTGTTGGTCTATATATTTGGGGTGTTGGTTAAGGGGGTAGTGCTTGGTTGTTGGTCTATATATTTGGGGTATTGGTTAAGGGGGTAGTGCTTGGTTGTTGGTCTATATATTTGGGGTACTGGTTAAGGGGGTAGTGCTTGGTTGTTGGTCTATATATTTGGGGTATTGGTTAAGGGGGTAGTGCTTGGTTGTTGGTCTATATATTTGGGGTACTGGTTAAGGGGGTAGTGCTTGGTTGTTGGTCTATATATTTGGGGTACTGGTTAAGGGGGTAGTGCTTGGTTGTTGGTCTATATATTTGGGGTGTTGGTTAAGGGGGTAGTGCTTGGTTGTTGGTCTATATATTTGGGGTGTTGGTTAAGGGGGTAGTGCTTGGTTGTTGGTCTATATATTTGGGGTGTTGGTTAAGGGGGTAGTGCTTGGTTGTTGGTCTATATATTTGGGGTATTGGTTAAGGGGGTAGTGCTTGGTTGTTGGTCTATATATTTGGGGTACTGGTTAAGGGGGTAGTGCTTGGTTGTTGGTCTATATATTTGGGTATTGGTTAAGGGGGTAGTGCTTGGTTGTTGGTCTATATATTTGGGGTATTGGTTAAGGGGGTAGTGCTTGGTTGTTGGTCTATATATTGGGTACTTAGGTTAAGGGGGTAGTGCTTGGTTGTTGGTCTATATATTTGGGGTATTGGTTAAGGGGGTAGTGCTTGTGTTGTTGTTTTATATATTTGGGGTATTGGTTAAGGGGGTAGTGCTTGGTTGTTGGTCTATATATTTGGGGTGTTGGTTAAGGGGGTAGTGCTTGGTTGTTGGTCTATATATTTGGGGTATTGGTTAAGGGGGTAGTGCTTGGTTGTTGGTCTATATATTTGGGGTGTTGGTTAAGGGGGTAGTGCTTGGTTGTTGGTCTATATATTTGGGGTGTTGGTTAAGGGGGTAGTGCTTGGTTGTTGGTCTATATATTTGGGGTGTTGGTTAAGGGGGTAGTTGTTGGTCTATATATTTGTTTATACATTTGTTTTAGCTTCCTTGTTAGACCTCCAACAAGCTTAAAAATAACACACCCTATATTCCGTTTCAAGATAAAATTGTACATGTTTTCGGCAGAAAAATGTCCCGGCCGAAGGCTTGTTCCTTCAAAAATTACAGGCTCGCCATCGCTCGCCAGGACAGAATCGACACCTAAATAGCACGAAAGGTCTTAATATTGACAAACAAATGAGGTGAAAGATCTCAAAATCGGCAAACTGACGGAACGAACGTCTAAAAATCTCAAAACAAATATGCTAAACATGAGGGAGGAGGAGGTCCAGAAAAAGCGACTACCTCCCCCTTAATCTGGAATTATTGGCAATCATTTCAATGTGATAAACTTTACCGATATTTAACCCCTTCTGTACCGGTGACGTGTTTTCATTATATTCTGGCAAACATTAGATGATGTTGTACATCTTAACCCCTTCTATACCGGCGCCGTCCTTTTAACTTTATTTTGGCTGTTATTAGACAATTTGTTGAAGTTTAAAAAGGGCCTTCATCAATCAACAAGCTTCGAACTATCTCACTTAACCCTTTTTACTACTACAGATCCTTCTTAAACTGCACAAAATCATCTAAGTATAGCTAGAAGATAACAAAATACGTCGTTTTTACTGAAGGGGTTAAGCAGCTTTAAAAATGTTGTTGTTTTTATTATATTCTAACTAACATTAAACAACTATATCCGGCATTACAAGAATCCTGAGCTTATTAGTGAGGCAAAAACACGATGTCAATTAACTATCTCACAAAGTCATATTACATCTTCAAATGGTTGTCAAAGTGTAAACGAAATAAGGTTGATCGTTTTAGAGTTAACCCCTTAAAACTCTTGAACGTTTACCTCAATAACTTCACAGACCACAAGAGTAATTGAGCTAATATTGCTACCATGTGGAAAGGGTCAGCCAGGGAGTAGGTGTGGAGATTTACAGCCGATTTGCTCTGGTCCATTTTGAGTTACAGAGGTTAGGGTTCACGATTTCTGGACTACCTACTTGGAACAGGGTATAGCTACTATACACCATCATTACCATGGAGCATAGCTATTATATTTCTGGACTACCTACTTGGAACAGGGTATAGCTACTATACACCATCATTACCATGGAGCATAGCTATTATATTTCTGCATGAACAAATAATTAATCTGAAAATCTGATAATACTAGAATATGATTATAACTCGGTGCCTTGCCTATATAAATAATTTTAACCCTTTCACCACCATTGCGTAATTGTCATCATATTCTGGTTACCATTAGACGATTTTCTTTTGTGTATAATCTACGTCCTATACGACCCAAATGAGTAGATACGATCTCAAGAAACCCTCTTAATAACATGTCCTTCCCAAACTGCATAAACTCATCTAATAATAAAAAAATCAAAGTTAAAAAGGCGTCATGGTGCTGAAGGGGTTAAGCAGAAAACAATACTATATCTTAGCCAGAATTAAAAGATTGATTCATTTTCTGATAGGGTGAATACGAGATCATGTGCACGCAGACAGAGCTCCATCTCAAATAGTATAAATCTCCAGATGAACTTCCATATAGATCTGCCATAATCCGTCTTGGTGAGGAATCACTTGATATTCTGTATAATATGCTTCCAAAACGTGTCTATGCTTTCCTATCCTCTACTGAACTTGTATCAAGGCTACAATTAGATGATTTTGTGCTACTTTGTAAGAACCTGTGCGAGCCAAATGAATAATTTAGATACTTGTTATCGCTTCCATTCTAAGAGGACATTTTTAAGCTGGATACAATCATCTGATCGTCGTCAGAGTAACATGAAAAAGATGTAATGTTACAGAAGTGGTTAACTCTTTCTGTACCGACGACGTCTTGTTAATTTTATTCTTGCTATATTTAGACGATTTTGTGCAGTTTAAGGAGGATCTGTGGTAGTACAATAGGGTTAAGTGGGATAGTTCGAAGCCTGTTATTTCCTGCCGGCCCTTTATAGTTCGAAGCCTGTTATTTCCTGCCGGCCCTTTATAGTTCGAAGCCTGTTATTTCCTGCCGGCCCTTTATAAACTGAAGAACATTGTCTAATATTATCCAGAATAAAGCTAAAACGACGTCGCCGGTATAGAAAGGGTTAAAAGGTTTTCAGCGTGAAACCATTAACCATGGGCCGCCGGCTTTTTTGTTTATCTTTCTCTCCTTTTCTCTCTTTCCCTGGCTTGTATCCATTCGGCCCCATTCAGCCAACTGTTTTAAGACGTTTATCCCCATCCAGGTGTCGATTTCTTCCTGGCGAGCGATAGCGAGCCAGCATTGTATGGAGACATCCGGCTTCGTCGGAGACATTTTTCTATCGAAAAATTTACAAATTTAGCTTGCTGTCAAAACAAAAATATATATATGGTGGCTCGCTGCCGCTCGCAAGGAAAATATTTCACCTGGATGGGGGTAAACGTCTTAAAACAGTTGACTGAATGGGGCCGAATGGATACAAGCCAAAGAGAGAGAGGGAGAGAAAGAGAAAAAAGCGAGGTGGGCCGCCATTAGGAACAATTATACAGCTGGTGGTATAAAGGCAATCAAGTGCAGGATACTCACCAAAACAATCAACTGGTAAGTAATTAAAGCAAGCGAGGGGTAATGATTAGGTTTTGGTCTATTTATTCATGTATATATATATATATATATATATATATATATATATATATATATATATATATATATATATATTGTTTTTATAGGTTCCTCGCTAGACCTTCATTAAACATAAAAATACACACCCTAGAATCCCCCCCCCCCCCTTCAAGATAGATTTGTATAGTTTTTGGTAGAAACATGTCCTGGCCAAAGGCCGGTTCCTTGTAGAATTACAGGCACGTTTTCGCCAGGAAAAATCGACACCTACATTAAATTACACGAGGTTTTTATAATGATCGAGAAATGGGGCGAAAGGTCTTAAAATTGCCACATTAATGGAATGACCGTCTTAAAATCTCAAAGCTAATGGCACTAAACATGAGGGAGAAAAGGCAACTACCTCCCCCTTAAAGCAAGCGAGGCCCGACTATCAATAAATACCTTTCAGTAAGATGACGTTTTCTGATTTTTTTTTTTTTTTTTTATGGTCGCTAGTATTTGACTATTTATTTCATGTTAGGAAGTTGTACAGGCTATTGAAAGATAATTTATGCCTTTGTTCCTTGAGGTGATTCCTAAGCCGAATATTATTGTTTAGTAATATAGAAATACAATATATAAATGTCGTGATATATTTCATGTTACCATGGTGATAGTAAATATAGATCCTC
This sequence comes from Paralithodes platypus, assembly GCA_032716605.1. Taxonomy (NCBI): domain Eukaryota; kingdom Metazoa; phylum Arthropoda; class Malacostraca; order Decapoda; family Lithodidae; genus Paralithodes; species Paralithodes platypus. Next base: position 7,205,765 of record CM064524.1, read on the forward strand.
ATAAATCGGCTATACCTAACCATTATATATATAAAAGGCAGCTTCCATTTCAAAATTATGTACTATACTGTACAGTATATATATATATATATATATATATATATATATATATATATATATATATATATATATATATATATATATACCGATACCCGGTATATACTGTATATATAGGGTGTCCCGAAATACGCTTGCCAAACTTCAGCATTAGGTTTGGAAAAATAAAGTGTTTTTAACAACATTCCAAATAGTACTCATTACAGATATATTGCCTGTTGAAAATCGCATTTTCTTAAGCATTTCCTCATAAGGCTGGCCTATCTCTCCAAGAGCCTACCACGCCCCCCTCTTACTGCAAGTATTTTACCATTCTGTAAGTTGCAAAATTATTAGAGACATATTAGCTCACTTTGGACTTGCTGGAAACTAGCCATTGAAGAGTCCATTACAGTAGTGTGGGGGAGGACTCTATAATTATATAACCTTCAATACCTCTTTAGCGGTTGAGATTTAGAATGTTTTGTTATAGAACATTCCATAAGAAATGTGGTGGACGAGGAGGGAGGGTGGCGGTTACCTTACCTGGGGTGTTTCTTTATGTACAGTATACTTTGTAACCTATAATTCGTATGTTTTATCTACCTGTGTAACTGTATTATGTTTTATCTACCTGTGTAACTGTATTATGTTTTATCTACCTGTGTAACTGTATTATGTTTCTTTATGTACAGTATACTTTGTAACCTATAATTCGTATGTTTTATCTACCTGTGTAACTGTATTATGTTTCATATCCTACATATTGCATTATCATGACTCAGGTCATTTCTCTCCCCCTGCGAGAACGTTTGTGTAATGCCCAAGACCTTTACTGATATCCCTTGCTCGAAGGGAGACAGAAACTGCCGGCTAGATCGCTATATCTTAGAACAAACACTTTTCATCAACCTGAGCAAGGATCGAACCCGAGTCTGAAGGGTATCAGTTAATGACACGATCAGATCGGCTCGTTCAGTTAATGACACGATCAGATCGGCTCGTTCAGTTTTTGGACTGCATATAATATTCATCTGTGTGTTATCATCCCTGAGCATCCACTTGATATCATATTCTACCCAATATTATCAAGCATTTGTTTCTTCTCATAATTTATTTCTCACCTCATTAAATAATTATGGAGCCTGTTACAGTAAGGCTTGTTTTACTATCCACACGGGATATCAACAATATTGTCATCTACCTCTGAGGGTACATATTCTTTCGATTCACTTATCGGATACATGTATTGTATTGTATGTAATTTGTCTTTCAACCTTGAGAGTTTACATATATTAGTGTATATACAAGATTACATTTCTACCCACAAAATCTACTTTCTATCTACTTGTGTGAATGTATATATCAGTGATCTACTTTATATGTACCCCCTACTATCTACCGTTCATCTACTTGTGTGGGTGTATAATAATATTTTTGTGTCATGCCCCAGCGAGGGTTCGAGCCCAGGCCAGTAGTGCAGCACTCCAGCACCTAACCAACTAGACCACCGAGGAGCTAAAAGTAATTGCTTAATTTGGAATTGTATGAGTGATCTACTTTATATGTACCCTCTACTATCTACCGTTCATCTACTTGTGTGGGTGTATATATATCAGTGATGTACTTTATATGTACCTCCTACTATCTACCGTACATCTACTTGTGTGGGTATATATATCAGTGATCTACTTTATATGTACCTCCTACTATCTACCGTACATCTACTTGTGTGGGTGTATATATCAGTGATCTACTTTATATGTACCTCCTACTATCTACCGTACATCTAGTGATGATGGTAACCCATCGCAGAGTTGGGTATGCCGTTTTGATTTTGGGTAAAACGGCACGTCTACTTTATCATCTCTGCGTATAATGAGATGAACATTCTTGAAATCCCCTAACCGATGAACCAAAATAAGGGAGGGCCCAAAAATACCTCCCTCGGGCCAAATAGCGTTAAACTCGTTGAAAATTGCCTTAACTAGCTAAACATTTTCTGACAGAAGAGCATATGGAGGGAAAAGCCATCGTCCAAGCAAATGAAGGAAGAACAATGAAATACAGACAAGGATTCATGTGGTGAAAGTTTGTGTTGTTGATAATAAGATGCTGTCTGGCCTGTCTGGAGCGGTGTGAACTCTGAATCCCGAGTACCTTGTTTGTATATAATAAACTTATGTAAATGGCCACTACTAGTGGTAACGTTCAGTCTCATAAATACAAGTCACAAAGGAAAGTTATGAAATATAATGTAGTACAAAAATGTGTGTAGGAAGATATTATATTTAGTGTGACACAGCAAGTCTCACAATAACAGTCCAGGATCGAGTCATAAACAAATTATCTGTTGTTATTTTGTTTTGTTATTTTTTTGTTGTGTGTTTGTGTATGTTTAATTGTATTTCATTTACATCATGAGTCAAATTTATTTGGAAATTATAACAGCACACACGTTTTGACTACCTGTTAATCACGACAAAATAAACATTTCAATCTGTAGGCACCCACTCTCCATTACTTCCTCAGATTATTCACTCAACCAAACCGATTGTTTCACACGCTCTAGCTGACAACACAATCATCTAAACAATATTCTACCCCCTCCTTTTCTGTTATTAGTAAGTAACCAAATGAACAAAAGAGGAAGTAACAAGTACAATGCTAAGTACAAGAGGCAAACATTCATGCAACAGCAAGATATAGCAACAACACTCAAGTGGGTCTCACCAGCAGCTACAACCAGAGCCTGAAAAGTAATCCCACTATAGTACATTCATTAAAAGTTGGCCAAAAATCCTGACCACAAACCTCTATAACTCAAAAAAGGCTAGAGCAAATGAGCTATAACCTACCACACCTATTTCCTGGCTGACCCTTCTCAAACGGTAGAAGTATTAGCTCAATTACTCTAGAGCTAGACTGTTCTGAGTAATAAAGGTTATTGGTCAATACTATTTGGCTAACTATAATTAATAGACTGTAGGGGCTTTCCCACCTTCAAAAATTGGAGGACAGCATGTCCTGATCTATTGTTTGTGGCCTATTCTTGGCCTATTCAGGTGACAATTCAGGAATATTATTGTAGTGTTGTACAATGTTGTGAGAGTGCATGGAGCAGGATAAACGTTTTGCACATGTTAAACAAGTTCAAGAAATGGTGTGGCGTCTGTTGTAGTGGGTTCATAAGTAGTTCTTGAGCTATTCTTAGCATTAGTATCTCGTTTTAAGTAGTTCTTGCATACTCATACACACATTTTGACTCTACAGCATATTATTACAGCACATGATTATAGCATACCACATTATTACACACTGTACAGCACATTATTATAACACAGCATACCACATTATTACACACTGTACAGCACATTATTATAACACAGCATACCACATTATTACACACTGTACAGCACATTATTATAACACAGTATAGCACATTATAAAAGCAGAACACAGTACATTAGTACAGAACAGTACAGCACATCTCACATTATGACAGCACATTACAACTCATTCCTACAACACATTTTGACTACGTTATTTTGAAAAGGCTATGCTATATACTCTAGGTAATATCTTTCGGGACAAACATTGATGTAATGTTTTATTTTCAAAAATGCAATTAAAACTGATGTTGTATCCATAATATTTTTAGGCATATATATGTTACTGTTTGTAAAATAACTTTTGTTGTCCTCTCTCTCTCTCTCTCTCTCTCTCTCTCTCTCTCTCTCTCTCTCTCTCTCTCTCTCTCTCTCTCTCTCATCTCTCTCTCTCTCTCTCTCTCTCTCTCTCTCTCTCTCTCTCTCTCTCTCTCTCTCTCTCTCTCTCTCTCTCTCTCTCTCTCTCTCTCTCTCTCCTCTCTCTCTCTCTCTCTCTCTCTCTCTCTCTCTCTCTCTCTCTCTCTCCTCTCCTCTCCTCTCTCTCGTCTCTCGGCTCTCTCTCATCCTCTCTCTCTCCTCTCTCGGTCTCTCTCTCTCTCCCCCCCTCTCCCTCCTCTCCTCTTCTCGTTCGCAATCTCCTCTCTCTCTCCTCTCCATCCTCGGCTCCCTCTCCAACTCTCCTCATCTCTCTCTCTCTCTCTCTCTCTCTCCTATTACCACCATCATATACGTCTGTCCTCTCATTATATGTTATCACTACTATTTCCACCACACCTACGTAATCGGATGGATGCTGCCTCTTGGGTTTCCTATCCATCCTGTCTTTTTGTTTTTCCCTATTATTCTCTCTCTATTACTTCCTTCATATCCTAACTCCTTCCTTCTTTCTTTTTCTTTCTCTCATCTCCCTGTTCTTTCTTTGCTCCAAACTTCACTAATTGTCCATTCTTCTTATACCTCCTTTGTTGATACAACATTTGTTTTCTAACGAAAGGGAGTTCTGCTCTGTCTTGTCTTCAAAGACAGGCCTTCCTGAAGGCCTATGGCTTTTGCCAGGTTATTTATGTGCACTCTCAATTTGGCATACTCGAACTGAGTATTGTAATTTTTCTTGCGATTCCATTCCATCGGTAAATGACATTTGTTTTGGGGGGCAGATTTTACCGTCTGGGCAGCTGTTTAAAAATTGTATACAAACGTTAATTCACCGATGAGCTTTAGCCTAGGAAGAAATGTATGGAATAAGCCAAAATATTTATTCAAGTACACACCACAACCCCCTGGACGCTTTAACAACAGCAGAATTAACATTAAGGCATTATTGTAGGATATCGTATTCTAAGTGCGTAGGTAAAATAGGAGCAACATGCGATACTTTCGTTTTCACCATCTCCTCTGTCTCTAATCGGCTACCCCCAGTAAAATAAAAAAAATAAATGAAAAAAATAAAAATAAATAAAAGTACACAAAAATGGGGAATAGACCTGAGCAAATAGATATACCAGCTCCTGTGCCTTAAAGGTGGGGGCTCATGGGTTGAGGTAAACATGGATACCAGGCCTGTGACGTCATAGTGACGTCACACCAGTATCCTTAGCCTTTATACCATTGTTAATAATTATTTCTTAAGATATGAGCACAAATGTATTACACTTTATGCAAATAAGACACCCCATGCTGTGTGGATTCAAAATATATTCCTGGGTTAATTATGGCCGTTCTCAGTTTGACACAATCGATCTGATTATTATTATTTATTTTATCATTGAATGTCTCAGCGAAAACAATAAGGTTTTTGGGGTCATTTTAATATTTGGAATTTGTAAGGGTATTTTTAATATACATTAGTCTGGCTGTTGCGATTCCATCGCACACAAATAGTAAAATACAAAAAGATCCAGAATGGTAAATACACTCAAGTTGTGTGAACTGAGGCGGAAATACCTCTGTTAAATTAATTTGATAAATCTTTCACTGTCAGTGGTCTAAGGCGCCAGACTTAAGTTCTGGTACTCGAGAGAGTGCGTGGGTTCGAGCCCCACACCGGACAAAGTTAGTGGGACATATTATGTTTACAGACTGAAGGCATACTTGCTATCGCTCGCCAGGAAAATATCGACACCTAAATGGCATGACAAATCTTGAAATTGCCAACAGAATGGGGCTAAAGGTCTTAAAATGTCCAAACTAATGGGGCCAACGTCATAAAATCTCCTATCCTTAATTAATGTAGAGCAAACAGTGACTCTGGCATATGACTGGCATATGGCTCATATAGATATACAGTAAAATGTCTACCACTTTTCGCTGCAGACAATTGTACAGTCATGGACAGTAATTTGTCAACAATTGATGTAGGTACAATTATGATACACTCAGCGACTATTATAATTATAAACTGTTTGGACCACAAGGTCAAATAATGATAATCCCTATTGTCATCATTCAAAGGTGGTCACCATTCTACAAATATTGGTCTCCATATATAAAATATAAAATATGGAGATGTTCAGTGCTCTACACAGACTCGTTTCCATATATACATTGTATCTATGTATAACCAAACTTAACTCTTTGGATATTATGACGCACTTTGACAGTTTATCCTGGCTATCATTAGACGGATTTATGCAGTTTAGGAAGTATCTGTAGTAATTATGAGGGTAAGGCAGTACCCAGGGGAGGCCATTACGCATATGATAAGGACTTGCTGTAACTCCTGTTTCATTTGCCTGGCTTCCCTCACTGTTTCTATTTGTGCCTCACCTATACAGAGAGTAAGCCAGGTAACTCTCACAAACAACTCTTCCTATTCATATCACTAAGCTATACTTGACAAGCACACCACATTATTTTCCAACATACTTAAATTACCTCTAACGTACACTTGGCCGCAATTCCGCGTGGGCCACCTAGTCGTAGGGTTTGGGTAAATCCGTTGTGTAGTTTGTTCGCTCTGAATATAGTAAGATCTCACACTCCCCTCCCTGAATCAATCGAAGATTTTGCCCCATAGATGGCGCAGCTTGATGGGAAGGGAGGGAGCTTGTCGTAGTGTTAAAAGGGTAGGACACAATGGGAGGAGGTGACGTTTTATAACATGCAGTGACGAATGTTAAACTTATTTACTTTTACTTGTTCATACAATAATGTTCCCGAAACTAATTCGTAATGAACAGTAGATTCCCTCTTTCAGTAACTGAAACGTCACTCTCTCTCTCTCTCTCTCTCTCTCTCTCTCTCTCTCTCTCTCTCTCTCTCTCCACCCACTCTATTGGTATGAATAAAATAATAGTACAGGTCATACTATATAATATAATTATAACATACACCTTTTGTTAGCAAACTACAAACTAGCGACAAATTAGATTAACAGAAGTAGTAAACTATTATTATTTAGATGAGTTACCTTTGTAGTGTCAAAATATGTCGATCTGTGGATGACTTAAGAACATAAGAACATAAGAAAATGGGAGTCTGAAGAAAGCCGATTGGCCTAAGCAAGGCAGATCCCTGTCCCACACAACCCCAATTACAAAGCCCAATTATAGGCTCAACACTCTAATACCCTGAGGATCATCTTACCAAAACGGTTAGAGATTAACGCAGGATTACGGGGTCTGCAGAGCGCTGATTGGCCCAACCCGGCTGATCCCCCTTCACACCCAACCCTTCTCGTCCATATGCTTATCCAATTTTTTCTTAAAGCTCCCTATCGTTCTTGATCCCACTATATCACTTGGTAGCCTATTCCACCCATCTACAACTCTGTTACCAAACCAATATTTGCCTATATCTTTTCTGAAACAAAATTTATCTAATTTGAAACCATTGGTACGAGTTCTTTTCGCTATCACTGAGCTTTAGTACATTTGTCATGTCCCCTTTGTTAATCCCACTAACCCACTTGAACACCTCTATCATATCCCCTCTAACTCTGCGTCTCTCTAACGAATGTAAACCTAATTTCTTCAACCTTTCTTCATACGGAAAATTTCTAATATTATGGATCATTTTTGACTTACCTCAAGCATGAGAGTCACAGTTAATACGGAGTCGGTGGGCTATTGATTACATTGATCAGGATTCATTAAGATTGGTAATATTATCAAGATTCTAAATTACCTGTGGCCAGAAAGAAAACATTACATATGATCACATTGATACATTAAGCCAAATGATAGAGATATGACATGTCTGATTTATATATTTAACAATTAATTTACATCGAGGCAAATTTGTTGATAAAGCATTTCCCTCAGGAATATCAGTATATTTAGAGTAGCTGGCAACAGTGTTTAAACTTAGATACAAAATTCCTCTCTGTTTATGGCGATTTAAAGTCGATTTTCCTGTGCATCAGGGTAAACTACCCCTTCCCTCCCCCAAATGGATCGTTTTAGTCTCGTTTCACCTTTATTGCTCTCTGACATTAGGTTGAAATTAGTATGGATCTTCATAAAGAGCTCCTTACCAAAACTTCTGCTGAAAATACACACTTCCTACTCGACAGGCTTATCAACATTTATCAGGGTAAATTCTATGACCTTAACTATTCAGCTATAGTACCAATTTAATTATTTCTGATTAACTTGCCGATTAACAAAAGGAACAAAAATAAGAAAATCACATACGTGACCTAAAATAAATATTGGCCGACCATTAATATTATAATTACTAACCTTGTCAATGAGTGGGCTATTACCGTAAGGCTGTATATCCGTAGACTGCGATGATGGTCTAGACTCACCCTCACCAAGATTTACTGTAATAAAGAAAAAAACAATCTATTAAATATGTGATCACGGAAACTAGAATATAATATGTAACACTCACAATCGTCTATTTATGATATTCATTAAGTCAATATGTTTATATGTGCAATGTTTAGGCTATCGGGCTGTTATAGATAGCAACAATTACCTGTTTGTATGGAAGTTGTATTTTATGGAAGTTGTACTTCGTAAAGAAAACACACACAATGTTATCGCTATGTGAAACCGATATTATCAGCTGTGTTTGTCTAACTTAAAGGGAAATGGGTAATTTTTCTGGTCCCCCTTCTTCCTCATGCTTAGTCCCATTAGTTTTAAGACTTTATGACGTTCGCCCCATTTATTTATCAATATTAAGAGTTTTCGAGTCATTTATGTGTCGAGTTTTTTTTCTGGCGAGAGACAGCCAGACTGTAATTTAAGAGTAACCGGCATGTAATTTAACCCTTTCACGCACATATGACGCAGAGGTTGCCAGATTAGCAATAAGAAATAGAGTTCTCTCACCCTTATAATTACCTCTCCAAAATTAGTTTTCTGCCCACAGCTAACTCAAAGACAACTGCAGAGGTTGAAGTAACTAAACTAAAGGTTTCTAAATACCCCTGATGGTAACAAAAACTTTAAAGTATCCACAATAGGCTCAAAATCGCGTCATATGTCGGAGAGGTTTAAGAGTAACTGGCCTTTGGCCGGGACATTTTTCTATCGAATAATATATACAGTACATTTATCTTGAAGGAGGGTCTTGGGGTGGGGAGAGAAAACTAAAAAATGATAAATAGATACATTTATGAGGGCATAAATACGACCATTCCCTCTTAACTCATTGACCAATATACCTAAACCGGACGATATCGATCATGTTGACGTGAATGTACAAGCAACACAACATATTAAGCTGATTAACGCACACGATAATTCACTGTTACTGGCTCTGTTATCACTGTGGAGGTATATCTGGTACTGACTTGGTGGTTAACAATTGAATTCTTACGGTCTCGAAACGGCCTTTAGTATTATCATATTGCTTCGAATGTCTAGCGAATCTATGATGAAACCTTTAATATGAGCTTGTGAGGCTTCATAAGGTTTGAGGATTCGTGTTTAATTCCACAACAAACCTGCATATTATTATTAAGCTTTTGGTGAAGCTTCAATAACGATTTAGTTCATAATAGTGTTATAGGTATCTGACCCTTATGTTTCATAATAGTGTTATAGGTATCTGACCCTTATGTTTCATAATAGTGTTATAGGTATCTGACCATTATGTTTCATAATAGTGTTAATCTGACCCTTATGTTTCATAATAGTGTTATAGGTATCTGACCCTTATGTTTCATAATAGTGTTATAGGTATCTGACCCTTATGTTTCATAATATCCCTTAGGTATCTGACCCTTTTGTTTCATTTTTTGTTATAGGTTTGAGACGCTAGGATTTTGTATAATATTTATTACAACATAAACTACAGTAGCTCTTTACTAGACACGAAAATGGAACTGGGACCCCAAATCGGAGAACGAACCCCCAAGTTCGAACCTCGAAACCGCGGAAATGTGATATTTTCGCGGTTTCGAGGTTCGAACTTGGGGGTTCGTTCTCCGATTTTGGGTCCCTTATTGCAAAGTTTCATTTTCGTGTCCAGTCCAGATCTACTGTAGTCTATGATTACAATTATATATATTATTATCTTTTACCTTCTCAAGCAATTATTAACAGGTTGATCCTCTCCTTATCAATATTAACCCCTTCTGACGTATATTTAATTATATACTAGCCACATTTATACGAGTATGTGCAGTTTAAGAGGGAGCTGTGGTAGTAAAAAGGATTAAAGGAGTATGTAGCCTTTTTATTCGTTAACGTCCTTCAATCTCTAAGAAAGGGGATTATAAGAGTTCCAAGAAGTATCGGCCAATTAGCTTGACTTCTATCATAGTAAAACTTTTAGAAGGGGTACTAGTTGACAAGATATTTATTACATAGAAACCCACAACTTAATTACAGATTCCCAACATTGGATTCAGGCAACACCGGTCATGTCTTACCAATTTACTGGAATATTTCCACCAAATACTGAGTATGACAAAAGTAGAGCCATAGACATCCTTTAAATATTTTGACAAGGATTCTCATTTATTTTCTGTGTATGAAGGAGACAAAAAGGCGGTAACGATTGTCTCCTGCAAATCCAAAAGAGTGACAGAGAACCAAACTCAAGGGATGTTGGGGTCTCAAAATGCTTGGACACATGAAGTTTTAAGTCATAGGATGAAGGAAAGATTGATTGCGGGATAGAATTCCACAATTAATTTGTTGAGTAGAAGACAGAGATAATTTGCTAATTCTTGGGTTGGAGAGTTGAACAGAATAAGAGTGAGTGTATATTGAAAGGCGGGTGCCTTGCACTGGCCACAAGGGAGGTGGTATACACTGTGAGAGCTTTGAAGAACAATGATTGTTGTAATAGCGATAGAAGAGTGAAAGAGATGTAACACTGCGACTTGTAGAAAGAGATTCTAGGGAACTGGTAAGAGGAAGGGAGTTCATGAGGTGAAATGCTTTTGACTTTACTCTTTTGAGGAGTGTGGTATGGTGGAACCTCCCCACACATGCGAACAATACTTGATACATAGGCGTTCAGTGCCCCTACACAGAGCAAGAAACTTTGCACGGGTGAAGAACCCACAAAGACTGTTGAACATACCTAACTTTACGATCTTTCCAAAAAAAGGTTGGATTGCGATGGGTAGATAGAGGGCGAAATTGAGTCTTGGAGGCATTGAAAGTAACACGATTTTTTCTGCCCCAATCAAAAGGTTTGATCGATCAGAAGACAGGTGTGCTATGGCCTTGTCACGTGACTTTTGGAGTGATTGCATGATGGGATTTTGTGAAAAACTAGTTGAATAGAGTAAAGCAAGTGTTACACTATGCCGATTTAAGTGCCGACGGTCCACGACTTAAGGAGTGGCGATACAAGGGGAAGACCACTGCCGAGTATCGTGGTTGATCGAGGGACGGGACGCCCACGGCGGGCAGTATGGACGGGCACGCCGCCTAACGGCAACTGGAAGGGGTCGAGCTGCAACCATGCAAGACCTAAGGCAGATAAACAACGCCGCCGGGGCGGCGTCATGCGCCGTAGCGCGCAAACTGGTTGGCGACAAAGCTCCTGACGAGCGGCGCCTATAGGAGGTAGGGCGGCGATGGACAGCCACCCTGTCACACTGAACCCCTACTCCGTCACACTTGATCCCGACCGAGGCAAACCGGTCCGTCGGAGGCGACGTTTGTGTGTGTGTGTGTGTGTGTGTGAAGGGGGGGGGGGTATTAAGCTTGAGGTCTAGGGAGGAAACTAAAACCATAATATAAAGATCCATAAATGAGCAAATAAATACACCCATCTCCCGTTAATTAAGTGGTTGTTTGAGTAATTGGTAAAACAAGGCTATCTATAGTTAACCCTTTCAGTACCGGTGACGTCTTTCTCGTTATAGTCTGGCAACTATTAGGTTATTGTATTATGTTTACGAAGGGCCTGTAGCAATCACAAGACCTCCATTTCTCTCATTTATCTCTATTAACTCCCACAGACCGTTCTTAAGCTGCATAAAATTGTCTAAGTATGGCAGAACTAAGGCAAAACAGACGCCACCGCTGTTGAAAGGGTTTATAGATAGTCACACGTTGATGGGATTGGATTAAGGGGACAGTGGTTATTTTTGGGGTCTATTAATTTATATATTCATTTATTTTTTAGTTTCCTCGCTAGACCTCCATCAAGCTTAAAAAAAAAATCGATCAACGATGTCCCGTGCGACGTTGCCAGGTCGCGGACTCACGGTATGCCCTCCCCCTATGATGCCGCCTGGGCGTTACCGGGTCGCTGCCTGACGGCGACCTACTTTATAAGCGGCGTCTGACGCAGACAGGTCGACGCCCTTGTACCGTCTGACGCCTACTGGACTCCGCACCACGCCACCCGCCTACCATCCCCGTCCCGTCAATTTACTAGCCGCCGACTCAGCTCATGAGAGTTGTGCGTGTCAAACTTTTCCTGAGGCCCGTGACGACCTCTCCCGATGGCTCTCTTGAGTCGGCGCCCATCCACGTCGCGCGGCGATGTAGGCAAAGACCTGCTCCCGACCCTTAAATCGTCGAGCGTCGGCACTTAAATCGGCATAGTGTGACACTTGCTTAAGGTAAAGCCATCAGCATATAAGTGGATAATAATAATAATCGTCTGGTTACTTTTATATCTCCTCCTTCGAGCATTCTCAAGCGCTTGACTCTTCTTTAATCAACCAGACCCCATTATCCATCTCCCTTGCTCATGGGGGGACGGTAACTGCCGGCTATATCTCCGAAAAACTTTTCAATCTGAGCGGGGTTGAATGCGAGACCTGCAAGATGGGAAGCAAGCATGCTATCAACTGAGCCAGCCGGACGGCGGACTAGTCACAGTTGAGGAGATAATTAATGAATATAAGAAAGAGAACTGTAGACAGAACAGAATCCTAGAGAACACCGGAATTGATAGGTTAAGGAAATAAGCGATAGCCATCCACAATGGCACTGATAGTGGGATAGATACCGAAGGAGGAAAGTTTGGAAATCAGATTTTTGTGCCAGACTCTGTGGAAGGATTTCGATATGTCTAGCACAGTAGAAAAAGAGTCACTGAAGTCCCGAAGGGAGGATGACCAAGAGTTAGTAAGATAAGCAAGCAGATCACCAGTAGAGCGGCCTTCAATGAAACCATACTGTTTATCTGAAAGTAAATTATGGGAATATAAATGCTTAAGAAAATTTGAATTTATTATACTTTAAGTTTTTTGGAGATGCAAAATATGAGAGCAGTTGGACGATAGTTGGAGGGCTGAGAGCGGTCACCCTTCTTTGGGACAGGTTGAATGAGAGCAAACTTCCAGCAAAAAGAAAATTCATTAAAGGAAAGACAGAGACAAAAGAGTTTGCTTAGGCAGCGAGTCAGCACGGAAGAACAGTTTAGAGTACAAGCGGAGAGAACTCTTGGTACACTGGTTACTCTGATTTAGTTTCCCTTTTTTATTCGAGATATTAGTATGACATTAAATTCGAAGCCGAAATAAGTCAATCAGTGAATAGCCTCAGTGATAAACTGTTACGGGAAAATATTATTCCAAAGAATAGTTCATACACTGGGTTGTAATATCCAAAACCTTTCTTATATTAGAACCAATCTTGGCCCAGAAAAAGAAGTACTAATACAATTGATATATATATATATATATATATAAATGCCTGATAAAGAAGGTTTATCAAATAAAGCGTTCTACTTCATGCATAGAATATATAATTTATTACACTTGTTTCTTCCAGCTGTCTGTTACATCATTTTGATACTAGTATTGCTCACATGTATCTCTCAATTCCCCCTGTTGTTTTTTATAATTTGATTTTTCAGATATGTATTTTTCTTCAATAGTTTCCCCCAGCCATCCCCTGTTTCTTGTTTCCATGTTCTTCCGCTCCCCCGATTTTTCTGTGTTCTCTATATTTCTGTTTGTGTCCTGTGTGAAGAAGTCAAGGGCAGCTGCAACGTTTGAAGGTCGCTCTTCATTTTACACTTTTTCTTTTCACGAATTTGTTGGTACCTTACATTTTCACAATTCTCTTTCACTTGGAGTTATTATATTATATTCGCAAAGACAAGGCTCATTCTGCAGGGCGAAACGGTTGTTTGACTTTCGCATATACAATATATATATATATATATATATATATATATATATATATATATATATATATATAGAAGGGTTGGGAGGAAAAGGAAACTTGGAAACATCATATTGTTTTCAAACATGATCCCTATAGAATAAATCATACCTATAGAAATTGAACAGAAATGGGACCAGGAATGTAAAGCATTCAATTTATATTCTAAAAATAATTACTCATAAATTTAGATTTAATTTTATATTTAAAAAAAAATCTTAATTATTACAAAATCCTTTATCCGAAAACCTGTAGCAGTTGCACAATTTCAGCAAAAAACAAACAAATTGGTGCTAAACGTCTTATCGATCACAACCTAGTTTTTAGTTTGTGATATATACTTTGGTACAGCCCTCACTGGCAATCGCCGCGTTACCGCCACCACGCAGCCCATTGCTTCGTCAGGGTTCAACAACTCTCCAAAGAGGGTTCACCCCACTCCCCGGGCAATCCGGGCTTATCTTGAGAGTCCCCTGACTCGCCAGAGGCCGAGGTCTCGCCTGGCGATTCATCTTCATCACCACCACCAAGGCCTGGACACCGTTGTGTGCTGTTTGGTCATGCTGCTGGTACTGCCAGGTATTCATGGGGCCGCACGCTGAGCTGGGTGAGCTACGGGCCATCCTCGTGCTCATAATCATGGGACAGTGCGCCCAGGCCCACGTGCTGGTGACATGTGCTACAGGTGCACCAGCAGGAGCAGCCCCAGGTGGGGTGGGTCGACTGCGGTGATGAATTCGCTGGAGTTGAACCCGTTTTTTACCGCACAGGACAGGGGGTGCAGGATTGCGTTTCCTTGTGGTCTGACGAAAATCGTGGACAAGACGAACTGCCAGGCGAATTACATCACACACACGAAGGACTCATATGCGAAGATGGACCAACTTGATCATCCTGGACCTACTGGTCTTTCTTACCTTGACCTTGCTCATGCCGCACATTAAGAAACATAGTCTCTATGACTACCTGTTAGTCAATTATATTATTGCAACACTGGTGTTCGGCAAGTAGATTCCTGTGATGATGCGTTTTTTCAGTCTCTTTCATAACGTGACGATTGACGAGTTTTTAATTCTCTTCCAGCGCCATGTCGTCTTTAGGCAGTACATCTCCTTCAAATGACATCGCTTTGGGATAAAGGTCTTTGTTGCCTGACTGTGCGACCGGATATGTATTGGACATTATTTTGTACATGGCCACTTGTACTGACATTTCACAAGGGAGCACTTTTTGTTAGCAACAAGAGAAAATGGGTGAGGGACTGTGTCACAGGCAAGCGTGTCTGAAATCCTGTCATGAAATCTGATGCCACTATCGACTACAATGTGGGCATGCGTTTGGTGGATAAGAGTGACAACATGCAGATCGGTCCTTTGGACTGCCTGAGGAAGACCTGGAAGTGGTAAAAGAAGGTTGTATTATATCTTGTAGACGTTACATTCCTGAACAAGTACAACTTGTGGATGATGCAATCGGGTGGAAGGTCCTCCATCAGGGAGTTCAGCAAGTAAGTCATCCTGGGGATCCTTCGGAACTATTGGGTGGTTCAGCCTGTGCCCCGACAACGGCACCATTGGAAGACTTGTCTTACCGCCTGCAGGGCAGGAAATTACATTCGGTCGGCACTTCTTGCAGGATATTCCGCCAGCACCTGTAAGAACTCCGGGGGCAGGGGGGTGGACTCAGAGGAGGTTCTATGTCTGCAGACACACACGCTAACGACCTCAACACCGGAAGGATATGATGACATTGTGTGCCGAGTGCAAGGATGCTCTTTACCTAGGATGTTTCAAGGACTTCTATACACTTGTCAACTACTGAGTTTGGCAGTGGTAGTTGACCAGTGGGTGGTGAATATGTAAGGCAGGGCATTATCCTGCCCATGGAATGTATTAAGGGTAGAGGCGGTGTGAACCCCTTTACCCGTTCTGTACTTTGATCCAACTACTGCCATATTGTTCCTCCTCAGCTGTAGTCTGGTATCTTCTGAAGTAAAGTTGTAAAATAGGGAAGCTGCCCATCACTGCCACACAAAACCCCTATATCGACGATCCTTCTGACCCTGTTTTATATACCCACAGTAATGAGACGAGTTTCTCCTACATGTAACGTAGTTCCAGGTGAAAATGAGCCATTCCAGGACATAGGGAATTCAATTATCAAAGAATAGCTGTAGATTTGTATATGAGGTCAATGCGCACCAATGATAACCTTGTGAATTATGACAATAAAATCGCAAAGACGGAGAGGGAGAGAGATAAATATTTGGGAAAGAGACATGTGGCAATTTGCCAAAGAGAGAGAGAGAGAGAGAGATGAAGAATTGATCATACCATACCGTACCAGATCATTTGACACCTTGAGAGAGAAACAAATACTTGTTTTTATCGGGAAAGAAATGCAAAACAAAAATATATATATATATATATATATATAAAATAATTATAATAATCTAATACATAATAATAGAGATGTAGTAAATATTATGTGAGAGAATAATACGTCAGACCGAACGATACTGTCTTGAAATGAGGCGAAGTCATGGTTCATAGGTATAGTAAAATGTATTACTTATATTAAAATAACAATAAGGCTCTTACTTGCATAGCATAATATAAATATAAATTTAACAACTTAGCTTAATATAGCTTCACAATATTGGAGAACTGTTCTTTAGATGTCGCCTATTATGCTGTATGTCACTCCTGCTATTATGCTGTATGTCACTCCTGCTATTATGCTGTGTGTCACTCCTGCTATTATGCTGTGTGTCACTCCTGCTATTATGCTGTGTGTCACTCCTGCTATTATGCTGTATGTCACTCCTGCTATTATGCTGTGTGTCACTCCTGCTATTATGCTGTGTGTCACTCCTGCTATTATGCTGTATGTCACTCCTGCTATTATGCTGTATGTCACTCCTGCTATTATGCTGTATGTCACTCCTGCTATTATGCTGTGTGTCACTCCTGCTATTATGTTGTGTGTCACTCCTGCTATTATGCTGTATGTCACTCCTGCTATTATGCTGTGTGTCACTCCTGCTATTATGTTGTGTGTCACTCCTGCTATTATGCTGTGTGTCACTCCTGCTATTATGCTGTATGTCACTCCTGCTATTATGATGTGTGTCACTCCTGCTATTATGCTGTATGTCACTCCTGCTATTATGCTGTATGTCACTCCTGCTATTATGCTGTATGTCACTCCTGCTATTATGCTGTATGTCACTCCTGCTATTATGCTGTATGTCACTCCTGCTATTATGCTGTATGTCACTCCTGCTATTATGCTGTGTGTCACTCCTGCTATTATGCTGTGTGTCACTCCTGCTATTATGCTGTATGTCACTCCTGCTATTATGCTGTGTGTCACTCCTGCTATTAGATCATTTACTTTATTAGGGTAATATACTTTGTGATAATATCGATAGCTTCTCTGTTATGCAAATTGTTTCCGTCTTCAGTATATATTCCGGGGCAAGATAAGACAGAGAACAGTACACACTCTGCTAGAAGGCCCTCTATCACGCATACACTCACACCAACACACTCATAATACTCTCTCTCTCTCTCTCTCTCTCTCTCTCTCTCTCTCTCTCTCTCTCTCTCTCTCTCTCTCTCTCTCGCTCTCTCTCTCTTTTCTCTCTCTCTCTCTCTCTCTCTCTCTCTCTCTCTCTCTCTCTCTCTCTCTCTCTCTCTCTCTCTCTCTCTCTCTCTCTCTCTCTCTCTCTCTCTCTCTCTCTCTCTCTCTCTCTCTCTCTCTCTCTCTCTCTCTCTCTCTCTTCTCTCTCTCTCTCTCTCTTCTCTCTCTCTCTCTCTCTCTTCTCTCTCTCTCTCTCTCTCTCTCTCTCTCTCTCTCTCTCTCTCTCTCTCTCTATCTCTCTCTCTCTCTCTCTCTCTCTCTCTCTCTCTCTCTCTCATCTGTACATGTATTCGTCCACGTATCTACAGTATGTATGTATTTGTCTACCGAATTATCCATCTATCTACCTACACACACATTACAACTTTCTTGACTCTTAAAGGAAACCCTACATAACAGCTGTCTGTCCCTCCCGTAATAGTTCATCCAATTATATATAATAAATATGTAATAATATGTAATACAAAATATGCATTCATAAATATATAAACAAATATATAAAAACACGTAAATATATTGTAATCTTTTCACTCTGAGGTTATTCTTGGGTAAACAAAAATACTAAAGGGTAAAGTTGTTTTTGGATTAGGTTCTGTAAATCATTTAGGCATCATGTATGATATTATTATAGGCGCAGTATTTACGGAGGGATGGACGTATTTATTTTCTCATATATATATATATATATATATATATATATATATATATATACATATATATATATATATATATATATTATGTTCAGTTTCATCCTTAGACCTCCATCAAGCTTAAACAAATTACTCCCAAGACCCTCCTTCAAGATAAATGTGTACATTTGTTGATAGAAAATGTCCCGGCCGAAGGCCGGTTCCTCTTAATTTACTGGCTTGCTATCGCTCTCCAAGAAAACAAATAATCGACACCTAAATGACACGAACCTTAATATTGACAAAGAAATGGGGCGAAAGGTTATAAAATGACACGAACAACCTTAATATTGACAAAGAAACTAGAAGAAATGGGGCGAAAGGTTATGAAAATGACAACGAACCTTAATATTGACAAAGAAATGGGGCGAAAGGTTATAAAATGACACGAACAACCTTAATATTGACAAAGAAATGGGGCGAAAGGTTTTAAAATGACACGAACAACCTTAATATTGACAAAGAAATGGGGCGAAAGGTTATAAAATGACCAAACTAATGGGGCGAACGTCATAAAATCTGAAAACTAATGGGACTAAACATGAGGAAGAAGGGGGACCAGAACAACGACCCATCTCCCCTTAATGCTGAATATATTACAAGTACAGTCGTGAACAAAAATATTCATACACTGATCTGAATCTTTGAACCATTACTCCCAATTTCTGAAGCATTAGGGATATAATTAAGTAACACCCCGTTCTTAACATTAAGTAACACCCCGTTCTTAACATTAAGTAACACCCCGTTCTTAACATTAAGTAACACCCCGTTCTTAACATTAAGTAACACCCCGTTCTTAACATTAAGTAAAACACCCCGTTTCTACATTACGTTAACACCCCGTTCTTAACATTAATACACCCCGTTCATTAACATAAGTAACACCCCGTGTCTTAACATTACTGATAACACCCCGTTCTTAACATTAAGTAACCCGTTCTTAACATTAAGTAACACCCCGTTCTTAACATTAAGTAACACCCCGTTCTTAACATTAAGTAACACCCCGTTCTTAACATTAAGTAACACCCCGTTCTTAAACATTAAGTAACACCCCGAACTAAACATTAAGTAACACCCCGTTCTTAACATTAAGTAACACCCCGTTCTTAACATTAAGTAACACCCCGTTCTTAACATTAATCATCTATTACAAACCCCAATGTACTAGAATAAACTAATCTAAGACGCATTTATGTCATATGTTCTCGCTATTATTAGATGATTTTATTCAGATTAGGAAAGGCATATGGAAGTCAGGGGCTTAATGGAGATAGTCTTTACCTTTCTAACGCCCACAGATTTCCTATGCTTAATAAAATCGTTTAACGATGATCAGAATAAACTGTCATAAGGCGTCATAACTGTCATAAGGCGTCATAACTGTCATAAGGCGTCATAACTGTCATAAGGCGTCATAATCTTCAAGGGTTTAAGGGGGCTAGTGGCCGGTTTTTTGGTCTATTAATTCATGCATTTAATTACTTTAACTTTCCTCGCTAGACCTCCATCAAGCTTAGAAAAACACCGGCCAAAGGCCGGTTTCTCTTAAAATTACAGGCTCGCTTCCGCTCGCCAGGAAAAAATCGACACCTATATATCACGAAAGGTCATAAAATTGACAACGAAATGGGGTGAAAGGTGTCAAAATCGGCAAACTAATTGGCCGAACGTCTTTAAATTTCAAAGCTAATATGCTAAACATGAGGGAGAAGGGGATCCATAAAAAGCTACTACCTCCCCCTTAAACAGACTGCTGCCTCGTGCCTACATTCTGCCTAAGGAGAGAACACACTTTGTTTAAATTGCGTTCCTGTAATTGCTAAAATTATGTGCGAAGGAAAACTTACTCTTAAAGTTGATATATCGGTTGGCTTTAGATTGTTATAATACAATTTGACTACCATATCTATTTAACTTAGGTTAATAACAAACATAATTATACAAACAGTGATTTAGTATGATAATGGAAACACTAATTCAGTAAGTTATATTAAGTTTAGTTTCACAAAACAAGTTCGATTTTTACCTTCAACAATATTATTTACTCTATAAATTACAAAAAAATCAAATTTAGTTTTAAGCGGTTTTATTTGATCTGTTGTTATATGAAAATAATGTCGACTGTCTATAATGTTGCCAATGCAAATTAGTAACTGGTTTGAAAGTATTTTTAATGACCTGAAGAAACCTAAAGGCAAAACTTTACTCATTAACCCCTTCTGTACCGGCGAGGTATTTTGCATTATATTCCGGCAACTATTAGTGGATGTTACCGAGTTTAAAAAGCGCATCCAACAATTACCAGGCTTCGACCCATCTCACTCAACCCATTTTACTACCACTGATCCTTCTTAAACTCCACAAACTCGTCTATATCTAGCTAAAATTATACTAAAACGACGTCACCGGTACAGAAGGGGTTAACATATCCTTTTACCTTTTACAATATCCTCCAGTAACCGTATTCCTTCATAAATAATTCAGCATATATAATCCTGGAGTTACTTTTTTCTCAATGTATATAATACTTGGATATTAATAATTTTACCAATATCGCATCAGTGCATTGTAATCAGCAATTTAATCCACTATTAATCCTTCCCGTACCGGCGACGTCTTTTTCATTTCATTGTAGCTGTATTTAAACTGCAGTTTCGTGCAGCTTAACGCTTTACGAGCGGGCCCGTCAGTAACTTCTACTACCCGCCAAGCGGGTGGTTTTACCCTAAACGACCTTGTTTCCATGCTCTTTTTCATGCATAAACAAGAGCCAGAGCGTAATACAATTATGGTCCCTGAAAAGGGCGTAAATTGAGCTTTCCAAATGACACCAGAACCATCCTGCTACGACCACGCGTTCTCTTGCAACCCGATAGTGCAAGGACGAGTGCAAAATCCCTAAAATACGGGAAGTGACTTACATAATTCCGTTTTGTAGCGAGGTGTGGGCGAGGGAGGGTGGATGTGTGTGGAGGTAAACGTCCGTAGTCAAGCGGGACCCGTGCCGAGCGGTCATGAGCCGACCTACGCTCCTCCACCCGCTCGTCTCTCTCTCAGAGCCATTATTTCTCAAAAATTGCACACAGACTTAAGTCAGGCCCCGCCACATTGTCCTTGGTTCTCTAGCCCGACTTAAGTCCAACCCCGCTAGACAAGGGTTAAGAAGAATACATGGCAGCAAACAAGATTAGGTGAGATAGTTCGAAGCCTGTTAGTTGCTGGAGGCCCTTTTCAAATTGAATAAAACAGTCTAACAGTGGCAAGAATAAAATTACAGAAACGTAGTCGGTACAGGAAGGGACTAATTGATATTACAAAATGTTATGACAATATTGGTACTTTTCCTGTATGTGATTGCCTATGGACCTGAGACGTCTTTTTGTATTTAATTTCAGCTGCATTTAGAGGATTTAATATAGCTTAGGAAGGATATACAGTATGGTAGCTAAAAGGATTAATTGAGATAGTCTGTAATCTATTAACGGGTAGACATACTCCCTGAGCTGAATAATACCGTGTAATAGTTGCCAGATTATAATAAACAGGATGTCACCGGTACTGAATGCGTTAAGCTACAGTATCTTTAGCATTGTGTGTGAAGCCTTTGTTCTGGGTGTGGTGTCCCAAGTTCGAATCCCGGGAGGACCATATGCTTTCATTAGTTATTCAAGTACATTGGGGTTTGTAATGGATGATAAATGTTAAGAACGGGGTGTTACTTAATTAACGATAACAACGACAATTCCTTAGGCTTGGTACGTATGCAAACCTTGATGAACAACCAGAACATAAACAACCCTAAGAATATACAATCAGAATCGATAGCTACCTCCCAGCTGAGCTTTGAGTTAACCCCTTCTGTATTGGCGACGTCTTCTTATCCATTTCTGTACCGGCGACGTATTTTTAACTTTATTTTGGCTATTATTACACGATTTTAGTCCGTTTAAAAAGGGCCTCCTGCAATGAAAAGGCTTCGAAATATCTTCCTTAACCATTTTTACTACTACTGATCCTTCTTAAACTGCACAACATCGTTTAAATATACCTAGAGTATAATTAGAAAGACGTCACCGGTACAGAAGGGGTAAATTGTATTCTAGCTTTATTTAGAACATTTTGTGCAGTATAAGACAGATGTGTGGTAGTAAAAAGGGTTAAGTGAGATGGTTCG
Organism: Paralithodes platypus; assembly: GCA_032716605.1. NCBI lineage: Eukaryota > Metazoa > Arthropoda > Malacostraca > Decapoda > Lithodidae > Paralithodes > Paralithodes platypus. The sequence goes on from CM064524.1 coordinate 7,228,245, forward strand.
AATCCTCTTAATTGCTAGAGGCTCTTTTTAAATTGACTTTTTTGAGGACAGTGGTTATT
>CM064524.1:7228403-7354013 GCA_032716605.1 Paralithodes platypus
AGGGGATAGTGGATTTTTTGTTTTGCTTGTGTTTCGGTCTATTAATTAATTTATACATTTATGTTTTAGTTTCCAGCAGACCTCCCTCAAACTTGGAAAACACCTCCCTAGACTAAAGATACATTTTTACATTTTTCGGGAAGAAAAAGGTGCCGGCCGAAGGGTGGTTCCTCTTATAATTACAGGCTCGCTATCGCTCGCCATGGGGAAATATATACACCTAAATGGCACGATAGGTCTTAACATTTACAACAAATGGAGCTAAATGTGTTATAATCGTCATACTAATGGGCTAAAACCTTAAAATCTCAAAGCTAGTTAGGCTAAACATGAGGGAAAAGAAAGTCCAGGCAAACGGCCTATCTCCCCTTAACTATTTTAGTACAGTTATTCAAGCATCCAATCTGGCAATAGCCTTCTCTTTGACTTATTTCAGAGCAAGGGACTGGAGTTCTCGAAAAGGGGCTCCAGTCCTGACGCTATTCTTGACTTACAGTGTGCTGGCTTAATAATCCAGAAGGGTTGGTAGCCTCTGAAGTCCTATTTGAACTAACTTCATCATTTCAGAGGAAGGGTGAGAGGGAACTTTGGCTTTTAACTGCACAACTCGAGTCATAATTTTGTGTCAACCCCAAACTTTAGAAATGTTGTGGGCAAAGTTTATCCAGGTAGACATGTGTGGCATGTGTGAGCGATGGCAGTGGTGGTAATAACTCCTATAATTTTTTTTTTTTTTTTTTTTTGTAAAGAGACAATGAACGGAGGAAGGAAAAACACAGATAAAACAAAAAGGTCCATGTGCCTAAAGGCATCCTCCATTCATAAAATGTTTGTAACAACTGGATTTAAACATTTGTAGATTGTAAGTTTGTGGAAAGCAATTCGAGGGAAGTGAATTCCAAAGAGTAGTAGCTCTGGGGATAAATGAATTCTGGTAAGCAGAAGTTCTGCATTGTGGAGGAGAAAGTGTAAATTCATGGGCGCTCTCAGCTGCCCTAGTTCTACGGGGAAAGATGTGGAGAGGCGGCACAATTGAAGCAAGTTCCTCGGAACAATTGCTGTAAAAGTTGTCAGTGTATCGCAACTTCTGCTTCTCGATTTCAAATTCCGAAGCCTTCTCCAGTGGTCAAGTCATAAGAACATAATTAAAAGACTGGCCTCCCCACCTCACATACATGTCTCTTCTTGTCAGCCCATCTCTTTCCCTTAGTGCAGCTTGACTGAGTCGTGGGCGGCTGAATTAGGATCTGGAGGAAAGAGAAGGCGTGGAGGGAAGAGAGAACAAGAAGAAGAAGGATCAAGACGAAAGGAAAGACCATGGGAAGAGGGGAGGAAGGACGAGAGGAGAAAGTGGAGGAAAAGAGAGCAAGGAGGAGAAGGGGGAAATTAAGGCCAAACAAAAGGAGGAAATGCGGAGAGGGGAGGTGGCGAGAAGGGAAAGTGTAGGAAGAGAGAAAGGAGGAGAAAGGGGAAAGGAAAGAAAAGGAAAAGAGGAGGAAATGGGGGGAAGGGGGAGTGTAAGAAGAGAGAGAGCAAGAAGGAGAAGGTGATCATTGTAAGGAATCGGGGTAGCATGGGCCTGTTTTTCGGGTTGGTGCTCCTTCGTCCTCGTGTTTTGCTTTATTTAGTTTTCAGATTGTATGATGTTCGGCCCATTAGTTTGTCAATTTTAAGACCTTTCGCCCAATTTCTGAGTAAATATTAAGACCTTTCGTGCAATTTAGGTGTCGATTTTTTTCCTTGCGAGCGAGAGCGAGCCTATAATTATGGAGGAACCGGCCTTCGGCCATGACATTTTTCTACCGAAATATTTACAAATCAATCTGGAAGGGTGATATCATGAATGAGTTTTTAAGTTTAATGGAGGTCTAGGGAGGAAACTAGACAAAATAATTAATAAATGAAAACAATCGACCAAAAAGTGAACCATCCCCACTTAAAGAACAGGAACAGAGTAGGAAATGGGGGGATGGGGGAGGTGAGAAGGGAAATGGGAGGGAGGTGAGAAGGGAAATGGGGGGGAGGGGAGAAGGGAAAGGGGGGGGGGGGGGAGGGGGGAAGGGAAATGGAGAGCGGGAGGTTGAGACACGGGAAAAGGGGGGGAGGGAGAAAGGGAAATGGGGGGAGGGGAGTAGGGAAAGGGGGGGGGGGTGGGAAGGGAAAGGGGGGGGAGGGGAGAGGGGAAATGGGGGGAGGGGGGAGGGGAGAAGGGAAATGGGAGGGAGGTGAGAAGGGAAATGGGGGGGAGGGGAGAAGGGGAAATGGGGGGGAGGGGAGAAGGGAAATGGAGGGAGGTGAGAGGGAGTGAGAAGGGAAGGGGGGGAGGGGAGAAGGGACATGGGGGGAGGGGAAGAAGGGGAAATGGGGGGAGGGGAGAAGGGAAATGGGGGGAGGGGAGAAGGGAAATGGGGGGAGGGGAGAAAGGGAAATGGGAGGGAGGTGAAGAAGGGAAAATGGTGGGGGAGGAGGATGGAGAAGGGAACTGGGGGGGAGGGGAGAAGGGAAAATGGGGGGAGGGGAGAACGGGAAATGGGGGTGAAAGTTTGGAGAAAAGTTCAAGGGGAGATTTCCCACGGAGAGGGATTTTTTTCTGGACCCCTTTCTCCCTCATGTTTATCCCCATTGTTTATTTTACATTTTGAGATGTTTGCCACATTAATTTGGCGATGTTATTAACTTTCGCCCCATTTCTGTCAATGTTAAGACCTTTCGAGCCATTTAGGTGCCGATTTTTTGTCCTGGTGAGCGATAACGAGCCTGTAATTTAATAGAAACCGGCCTTCGGCTGGGACATTTTTCTACCGAAAAATGTACAATCTTATCTTGAAAGGGGGTCTAAGGGGTGTACTTTTTTAGCTTGATGGAGGTCTAAGGAACAGACTAAAAACCTCTCCTTGGGGATTGGTTCACATTTTTGGTCGATGTTTTAATATACATAATATTTGTCTAGTTTCCTCCCGAGACTTCCATCAAGATTAAAACACACTTGCCCAAGACCCTGCTTTAAGATCATATGTAAATTTTTCGGTAGAAAAATGCCCCGGCTCAAGGCCGGTTCCTCTAATATTACAGGCTCGCTATCGCTCGCCAGGAAAAAGTCGATACTAAAATGACACGAAAAGTCTAAATATTGACAAATAAATGGGGCGAAAGGTCCTAAAATCGCCAAAATAATGGGCCAAACGTTTTAGAATCTGAAAACTAACGAAGCTAATAATGAGGACGAAGGGGGACCAGAAAAACTACCCATCTCCCCTTAATGAATATTAGTTAGTTTGTAATGAGTGTGTGGATCGCGTAAATAACCCAAATTTGGCAGCCAGACGAATAATGCTGGAGGATATGAAGCATGCGTTGTCTCTTACAGGGGATAGGTCCGCTTGGGGGCATTTTGTGTATGGCCACCTTCATTAAGGGGAGTAAGTCGTCTGGCAATAGATAGTTAGATAGATAGATAGATAGCGAGTTTGTCTTCAGTTAACCCCTTCTGTACCGGTGACGGCTTCTAAAATTATAGGCTCGCTACCGCTCGCCAGGAAAAAATCGACACCTAAATGGCATGAAAGGTCTTCATATTGACAACGAAATGGGGCGAAAGATCTTGAAATCGACAAAAATAATGGAACACACGTCTTAAAACCTCAACACTAATATGCGAAGCACAAGGGATAAGGGGTCCAGAAAAAGCGACTACTTCCCCCTTATCGGCTACAATTAGACGATTTTATGTAGCTTAGGAAGGTTATATGGTAGCTACAAGGATTAATTGAGAGAGTCTGGTGCTTTTTATATTCGTAGGCGTCCTTCCTAAGCTGAATAAAATTGTCTAATAGTAGCCATTATAGAATGAAAAAGACCTCATCGGTACAGAAGGGGTTAAGCCTATTTTAGTTAAGGGGACAGTGGCTGCTTTTTTGGCATATCTATTCATTTCTTCGTTTATTTTTTTAGTTTCCTCGCTAGACATCCATCAACCTTAAACAAACATCCCCTAGACCCCCCCTCAAAATAAATGTGTAAATTTTTCGGTAAAAAAAATCCCGGCCGAAGGCCGGTTCCTCTTATAAAAACACGCTCGCCAGGAAAACATCGACAACTGTTTTCCTGTCTTAATATTGACAACGAAATGGGACGAAAGGTCTTAAAATCGCCAAACTAATGAGCCTAACGTCTTAAAATCTGAACACTAATGGGGCTAAACATGAGGGAGAAGCGGGCCCAGAAAAACGTAGACCCATCTCCCCATAAGTCTATTAGCGTCGTGATTTATGCTATCGTACACAAGCCAAAGTCAAAGTCAGTATATTTAAGTCCGATGTTTTCGGGGTAGGTTCTAAAAAACGAGTGTTGATATTTAAAATAGTAAGATTTGTCATGCTAATTTATCATATTCATTTATAGACTATTCCACATTAGACAAAAAGCTTCGTTAAAGATAAATCGTTACTTCAATCTGCTTTTACAGAAAAAAGGCCAAAGCAAATGGGCTGAACTTTTACACACGTATTCCCTCGCTGATTCTTCCCAAGTGGTGGAAATATTACCTCAATTATTCCAGACTGTTTTATTCTTGTCTCTGTTTGTTTTACTAATAGAGGCTAGTGGTAAAAATATTTGACCTAATTATAATTAGTAGATTATAATGCGATACATATACCTCTAATTAATTATTTGTGATGAATCAGCCAAGTGTTGACTATATTATAAACAGAACAAAATAATATAACACCCAATAAGTATAAAATCAGCTATTGTAATGAATACAAATATATACTGTATGTGTGAAAACGTGGCCCTCACAATGGACAATTATTCAATCTGTATATGTTGAAGGTTGTCTGTGTCTATCCGTCTGTGAGACATGTATGGCGTTGGTGGGTTGAGATAAGAGTGTAAGGACGTCACTTATCACACATTAAGAGATCCCTCAAAGTTGGCTGCAGATGAAACCTCTCTCCCTCGGCCACCCTCACACAGGACAATGCCAGACGGTCGTGTATATATTATACTGTACTCTTGTTTGGAATTTCCGCCATTCGCACTCAATTTACTCAAGTCATACATTGGGAATACTAATATTTTACCAGGAACAGCCTGTTCACTTGTCTTAAACATTTACTTATTTGTTTATCTTCATGTGGCTGTGGAAAGTTCAGAACACTGTTGCCACTACTCACTAGGAGAAAACTCCCTCTTCCCTTGAAGGGAAGGTATTTAACTTCATGTGTTAGAAGCGCAATGACATATGCTTCATAAACGTAGCCTGTCAAAGTAGATGATATCAACAGAATGGAACACAACAAGATGAGAATGGTGAAATGGCTGTAAGAGGCCAAACTGCAAGGTGAGCTACCTAGTGAAGAGTTAAGGAGACAATTATGCATCAAGAGTATCAGTGATGAGGTGCGTACTAGTAGGCTTGGATGGTTTGGGCATGTGGAGAGGATGGATGAACTATGGTTGGTGACAAGATGCAAGTCTGTGAACATGGGAGGAGCTGCACCAAAGGGCAGACCAAGAAAGGCGTGGAAATCAGACCTTACAGTCTGATCTTGCATAAAATTACCTGACAAGTAAAGCAGCTCTGAATAACGCTACCTGGAGCGCCGCCATATAGGACATGAGACCGGAACCGCACTTTACGTGGAGCACTCGATCTTTTAATATATGTATGTATGTATTAACATATTATGTATATGACCCAATAAAAATCAATTACTAAAGAGAGTTATTCAAATTGACCACTTGCGAGTTTCGGGTTATAAGTAAGTTGGAGTTTTATACATAGATGTTTAGCCGGATGACCAACTAAAATATGGTTTTAGTGCATATATATATACACAATACATAAAACCAAACAGCAATCTTTCTAACCATCACAAACTCTCATAAGGTTAATAACTCCGCTAAATATAAATACCTAAGATGTCTAACTTCCTTATAGCCATAAATTTGCAAGTGGTCAATTCAATCAACCAACGTCTTGAAGTATTACACCAATTGTTATGCCCATAATAAGAATTTTGGTTGCAAAGACCTCCACCAGTACCACACCACAAGGACCTACAAAAAAGAGAGAGAGTATTTGCACATCCTTTTGCGCGCGGATGCCGCCAGAAGCAGCCTAGAAAACAACACACCAGATTGCGCCCTTCTAGCCGGCGGCACCGAGTGGAAAGAAGCCTATGCAGAACTAGGACAGACTATGTCGCTGAGGTGGGGTTTTGGTTTCCCTGGCGTTTCCGCACCCTCCTCAGCTCCCCGCCATGGAGTGGCTTCGGTCACCCAGGCTTTATTGTGGTAAGCAGGGAGGGTTCTGTGGGGGCGCTCGGTTGTGGCCTTGGCTTTGCTCTGGGCTTCGGGGCTGTTCGGCCAGGCAGCTTGGGGAACAACAACAACCATTTGGGAAGAGTCAGTTAAGGAATAGATGTGGAAATTTACAGCCAATTTGCTCTAGCCCTTTTTGAGTTAAAGAGGACAGAGATCATGATTTCTCGCCTACTTACAGCGAATAAACTATAGGTTCGAGTTCTTGGAGAACCACATGTATTCATTATTTTCATTGATTTCATTAGTTAATTTATTTGTAAATGAATTGGTGGGATGGTGAAAACAATATGAAAATATCTATATACATTTTAGGAGAGTCTTGCCGTAAAGAGTTTATGTAGCAAATGTATACACATATAGTGACATCGGAGAGATATTGTATTTTACCCTTTCGTTGCCAGCGACGTCTAGTTATAATTTAGTTTAGTTATATTTAGACAATTTTATTCAGGTTAGGAAGAATCTGTGGTAGTTAAAAGGGGTGATCGAGATATTTCTAAGCCTCATAATTGCTAGAGATCCTTCCTAAACTGAATACCATCGAGTAATAGTAGTCAGAATAAACTAAATAGGAATGTCGACGGTACAGAAGGGGTTTAGCTAGGAGTCAGATTAAGGGGAGATGGGTCGTTTTTCTAGTCCCCCTTCTTCCTCATGTTTAGCCCCATTCGTTTTCAGATTTTAAGACGTTCGGCCCAATAGTGTGGCAATTTTAAGACCTTTCATCCCATTTCTTTGTCAATATTTGGACCTTTCGTGCCATTTTGGTGTCGATTTTTTCTTGGCGAGCGATAGCAGGCATTTAATTTTAAGAGGAATCAGCCTTTGGCCGGGACATATCTTGTCTGGGAGTGTTTTTCTAAGCTTGATGGAGGTCTAGGGAGGAAACTAAAAAAATATATGAATACATAAATTAATAGACCAAAACAACAGCCACAACCCCTTAACCCCTTCTGTACCGGCGACATCTTTTAACTTTACTCTGGCTACTATTAAACGATTTTAGTCCGTTTAAACAGGGCCTCCATCAATCAACATGCTTCAAACTATCTCACTTAACCCTTTTAACTACCACAGATCCTTCTTAAGGTGCACAAAATCGTCTAAATATAGCTATAATACAACTAAAAAGAAGTCGCCGGTACAGAAGGGATTAAAACGAGACACGGTGGTACGAAAGATACGAATGGTCTGAATTCAGGTGCAAAAAATAAGCTCGTGGCCAGTTTTGCAGATGTTGTCGATGGAGACCGGCGCCAGAAAGCATAAACTTGGAGTGTTAGGATCATATAAAGTGGGAGGCAGGAAGGGTAATATTGAACCTAGGTGTGTTCAATTGAGAAGGAGAGGGCACTGGATACCCTCCGTATTACAGATGGGTAAAAATGGGGATGATAATATTAGGTCCACAGAAAAAACAGGAACTCAGGTTAGCATCCTATAGTAGAAGATTGTTGAAGATATATCAGTGTTGCAAACGAGTGATTGAGATTGTTGAAGATATATCAGTGTTGCAAACGAGTGATTGAGATTGGGAGATAAGCGACAACAATATTACTGGCATAATTGCATATGACTAAGTGCATTCTGATAATAAACGTATACACAAAGATATTAAACAGATTGGACCAGGGTTGTTTTCTAGTAACAGTCGACAAAAATCGTGAAAAGCAACTGATAGCTAATATGGAGCATATTAATATATTATTAGCCAGGAAATGTCATATAAAATATAGGTATGTTCAATTGAGAAACAGTGGAAACTGAGCGAGAACAGTATTACATAAAGGAAAAATGGGATTAGAAATATGTTGACTATATGAGAGAACAGCACATCCTATTATCAACGTATAACAGAATATTGCTGAAGATATCTAAGTTTGAAACAAAATAATTGAGAATGGGAGATAGGTGATATACAATAAGATACTGGCAAGATTGCATATTAGTACGTGGATTCTGAAAAGTGATAAGCATATACATGAAGGAATGAAACCGATTAGACCAGTAGTGACTTTTAGTAACACAAAACGAAAGAAAAACCCCGATAATGTACTAATATCATGTAATGTGGGAACAAGGATAGGTATTACCGTATATTAGTACGTTCAATGGCGAAGAAAAGACCACTGAAAGATTAAAGTATTTGGGCTTGACAGCTATTTTGTGGGGTGAAAGTAAACAAATCCGATTGGTATTGCATAATATGAAGACTATAGAAGAGAGATTAAATTATAAAACTAGCTATGCAAATTATTACAAAGGGATACAAGCACAACATATCCACTGGTCCTTACTAGGCCACTTAGTGAAGGGTCATAGATGTTCTTGTGGGAAAATTAGTAAATCATTTAATATTTGTGAACAAACGCAACCAGTTGGAAACTAAAATTGAGATATTAGGCAACCTATGAAAGTTTTGACTCTGTGGCAGTCTTACTTAAGTCATCATTTGTCACATTTTTAAGAAACTGATCACTCTGTTGAAAAAAATAAAATAAAAATAAATGCTTTGTCTCGTCCAAATGAAAGGCTTTAACGATAATGCTTTGCCCCATTCGAATGTAAGTCGTTAACGATAATATGAAAGTGTCTGATGGGGTACTAAAAACATGTTAGATATGAGGCGGAGAATGTATTTTCGAAAATAGGTGTGCACGATTGGATTGCATGCTATAAAGGAGAGGATATTATAAGAGGAGAGTAATGCAGAAAAAAGGGGGTTGACAAATATGGGGTTTTGTGAAAGTACAATATGCAGGATATGGATTGGCATATTTATGTTCCAAATCTATGAAACAATATTAGAAATAGGACGATAAGCTTACTGAAAGATTATATATATATATATATATATATATATATATATATATATATATATATAGTATATAATAATACTACCGTATATATATATAATACAAATAATTTTTGTTTTGTTTACTTACTCGTTTCAGCTCATAAAACAAAAAATCAAAATCTATTCTATTCTATTGTCAAACGGCATGACCCCCAAAGGGGAGGACACGAATGAATCACCTCATGCACTTCTGTCCCATGTCAGCTGGTGCTCCTTCTCCCAACCATCACAGCTTGCCATCATATACCGGTACCTCTCAACTCCATCATTCCACCTCACTCTCGTACACTCTCTTATTTATTATCTCGCTCCCCATACGTTCCACATGGCCGAACCAAGGTGTTCCTTTACACACTTTCCAGCACATCCACATCCAAACCACACCGCTTTGGTACTATCTCATACGTCTGTCTATCCCTCCATGTAACTCCACATGCACTTCTCAAGGAACTCATTTCCACCCCTCTCACTCTTGATTTGTTCCTCTCCAACAATGTCCATGCTTCACTCCCGTACATCAATGTCAGGATTACCACACTATCATGGAATGACTCCTTGACTTCCATGCTGGCCGCCCTATTCCTTGTCTCTGCTTTCAGCATTCCTACAGCACACTTCCCCTGTTGCACCCTCTCCCACACTTCATCCTCCATACTCCCAACTTTACTCATCACACTCCCTAAGTACTTAAATGAGCTAACATTCTCTAAAACCTGACAATTCAACCTCACCTCACACTCTATGACTGCACCCCTTTCAAAGACCATAAATTTACTCTTCCCCACATTTACCTTCAGGTTTCGTTTCTCATACACAGTTCCAAACTATTATGTTCGAGACCCTGTAACTCCCACTCATTAACACTTGTCAAAACTGTATTGTTAGCAAACAGCAACACAGGCAACTTCCACTCATTTCCTTCCTTTATTAGGGGTACATCAGCATCCACTGCTTTTCCTTGTATATATTTAATGACTACACCCATATACATATTGCACAACAAATGCGACATCACACACACTTGCTTTAATCCAACATTCATCTGAAAAAAAATACTGTTCAATCTCCACATGCACTGTTGCCTTTGCACTCTTTTACATGCTCTTCACTACTTTCAGCAACTTACCAGCTACTCTATAATTATATTCTCAACATTTTCCACAATCCTTCTCTATCAACTCTGTCATAGGCCTTTTCCAAGTCCAATTAGGCAGCTTACAACTTTTGTTCCTTTTCTCTATATTTCTCAACAATATATTTCAAGGAGAAAATCTGGTCTAAACACTCTCTTCCCTTCCTAAATCCACCTTGCTTCTCACCTACCCATTTCTCCGTTCTCGCTCTCACTCTCCCAATCACTACCCTACTGTACATCTTAACTATTACACTTAGAAGACATATCCCCTGATGCATTCCCTACATTCAAATATTAATTGAAGTGATCTCTCCATCTCTCGACTCTCTCTTGCTTTTCTACTAGTACTCACCCATTCTTATGTTTCCTATTTCCTTTGCCACCCTCCCTAACTTTCTTGACCTCTTTCCAGAACAATTTCTTTCGCTCCCTCCACTTTATACTGAAATTCCTTCCAAATTTCTCATATATATATATATATAGATAGATTTATTAGTGGCCCCTCCACCATTGACGATATGCCTATTAAATATTAGCTCTCTTTCAAACACCCGCCGTCAATATATATATATATATATATATAATCGGAGCTTAAACACATCTGCATCACTTTCTTTCTCCCTCGTGTTTAGCTCCATTAGTTATGAAATGTTAAGGCGTTCGGCCCGTTACTTTGGCGATTTTAACACCTTTAACTCCATTTAGTTGTACATTTTAAGATATATCGTGCAATTTAGGTGTCGATTTTTTGTCCTGGCGAGCGATACCAAGTCAGAGAACCGGCCTTCGGCCGGGATTTTTTTCTACCGAAAAATATCAAAATTTATCTTGGTGGGGGGGGGGGGGGGGGAGGGGGTGTCTTGCGGAAGTTTTTATAAGATTGTGAGAAGTCTAGCGAGGAAGCTAAAAAAAATAATTAATAAATTAATTACTAGAAAAAAGAAGAAAAAAAAACTGCCCCCATAAAGCGTCCAATGGTAACCTTTATATAAGAATAAAGGCGACCTTGTACTAAGAGCTATACTACAATTGAACACAAACTTATTAAGGGGAGATGGATGGTTTTTGTGCCCCGTCTTCTCTCTCATGCTTACCCCCCATTAGTTTTCAGATTTAAAGACGTTTGGCCCACTAGCTTGGCGATCTTAAGACCTTTCATATAATTTATTTTTTAATATTAGGACCTTTCGTGCCATTTCGGTGTCGATATTTTCCTGACGAGTGATAGCGAGCCTGAATTTTAGTAGGACAAATTTAGAAACATATCTTGAAGGCGGGTCTAGGGTGTGTTTGTTAAGCTTGATGAAGGTCTAGCGAGGAAACTAAGAATATACAAATATATATATAAGTAGACCACCAAACAATCCCTACCCCCTTAGCAGCGCAGATACAACACATACAGAGGTTTACAATATGGCACCTAAGCTGAATAAAAACAAAAACAAATGATTCTCCCCACAAACGCTTGAGGATGATAGTGCAAGTGAGATGCACGGAGAGAGAGCACAGTAGCGAGATGCAAATGAGACAATGATGGAGAATGTGAAGAAATAATTGTATGCTGCAAGAGTACCAGTAAACACTATTTTCCTGCGCAGGGGAGGTGTTTTTTCATATTTTACTTTTAATTTTACGCTTCCCAACCTTGCTGCAATTTCACTAGTGGCGAGGGAAATTATAAACAGAGTACTTAATGTTTTATACTCGCGTGTATTTGTGATATACAGAATGTCCTGAAATAGACCTGCCAAACTTCAGGATATGATTATACAAAATATTCTAAACACATATTATTCTATAACAAACATTCTGAATCTCAACTGTTTAAGAGGTATTTAAGAGGTATAAGAGGTACTATATAGTGTCCTCCCCCGCATCATCGCAGTAATGGACTTTTCCATGTCAAATAGTTTCCAGTAGGTCCAAAGTGAGCTAATATGTCTATAATAGTTTTGCAATTTACAGAATTACAGCATCTTGATAATAACATGGTAACATAGTTGCAGTAAGGCGGGGGTGTGGTAACCTCTAGAACAGCTAGGCCAGGCTTATGGGAAAACTTGAGAACATTAAATTTTCAGCAGGCAATATCTCTGTAATGAGTATAATTGGGAATTTTGCATATAGAAAATGTTATGCTTAGAATATTTTCCCTAACCTAATCCTGAAGTTTGGCACGTCTATTTTGAGACACAATGTATACTTGAAATTGACAATCAAATAATGTTTCTGTTTATTGTCTCCGTTAGAATTAAAGGTCCTTTTCATCAAAGATTAACAGTTAATATAATTGGTACTAATATTGATATTATTCGAAAATAAATAATTAAATGAATATACTCAAAATTACAAATACCAAGAACAATAGTTGTTTTGATGAATACACTATAATTATAATTAATATCTGAATAAAAAAAAAGGAAAACAAAAAAGTCTTAGTACACGTTAATAATCTCTCGCTTGAACTAGCTACACGTTTTTTCTCATCAAAGTACACAGTTAATTGAAACTTGAAAGGACGTTGCTTCACCTCTCAATCCAGAAACATTTTATTTTTCCATTTCATATATTTTTTCGTGTTAGATTTACTTCATTATACATTTTTTGACTCGCACCACTATCTGAGCGAGCAAGAAAAACCCTCACTTCTCATTAAGGGCGCATTTATTTGCTTATTTTTTAATATTTTCATAATTTGTTAGTTTCCTCGCTAGACCTCCATCAACCTGTAAAAAACACCCCTTCAAGATGAACTTGTACATTTTTCGGTAGAAAAATGTCCCGGCCAAAGGCCGGTTACTCTTTAATACCAGGCTCGCTATCGCTCGCCAGGAAAGATTCGACACCTAGATGGTATGAAAGGCATTAATACTAACAAATAAATGGGGCATAAAGTCTTAAAATCGCCAAACTAATGGGTTCAAAGTCTTAAAATTTATAAACCGATGGGGCCAAACACGAGGGAGAAGGGGGCCGCCACAACAACAAACCTCCCCTTTCATTAATGTCTCCAAGGTGTTTTTTATGCTAATCAGACGCGTGATCAAACGAGGCCTTATTAGCATTTTGTGTGTGTGTGTGTGTGTGGGGGGGTGGGGGGGGCGGAGTGTAGGTGGTGTGTGTGTGTGTGAGGGGGGGGGGAAGTGTAGGTGGTGTGTGTGTGTGTGTGTGTGTGTGTGTGTGTGTGTGTGTGTGTGTGTGTGTGTGTGTGTGTGAGGGGTGGAGGAGGGGGGAGTGTAGGTGGTGTGTATGTGTGAAGGGGGGGGGGGGGGGGGGAGTGTAGGTGGTGTGTTTGCGTGAAAGGGGGGGGGGGGGGAGTGTAGGTGGTGTGCTTGTGGGGGGGGGGGGGATGTAGGTGGTGTGTGTGTGTGTGCGTTTATATATAATTATATGCTAAATATGTTTCAGTACTTTTTGACGTAGTTAATGGATTTTTTCTTCGATATCCGACAACAAAATGTGACTTCCCTAATTTAAACTAACTGATTGTGTCTACTCTACTTCTGACTACAAAATTGACTTCCCGAATTTATCAACCCCCTGATTTTGACTTTCATTAGTACTATACTACTTTTTCTTTTAGGGCAAACACTCTACATCAGGTATTATAGAGATAGCCGGTTTGCCACAGTTATAACAGAAAACCGATTACGGCGGATGGCTGTGGCCTGATGAAATCCATCCGCCTCGCTATTTTGCCTTGGGGTGGGTTTTTGACTGTATCTCTAACATCTATATTAATTTCAACTCTTTTCACATGTGTGTGTGTGTGTAATAATAATAATAATAATTAACGGTTTATTCACAAAAGCAGCCCGAAGGCTGAAAATATACAAGGAAGTTGATACATAGGCCTAGCTAAAATTAAAATTAACATTAAAATTGACACAGGAGCTAACAGGCTAATTTACAATTAAAATTATGTATATCATTTATTGATTGTTTAAGACCTTAATTATCGAAGGAATGGCGCTGTTCTTGTAGCGGTCAGTCCGTGGTGCTCTGATGGGGACAATACGGTTGAAGTGGCGAACAGCGCGTAGAGGAGGAGGGGTGTGTGTGGGTGTGGGTGTGGGTGTGTGGGTGTGGGTGTGGGTGTGTGGGTGTGGGTGTGGGTGTGGGTGTGGGTGTGGGTGTGTGTGTGTGAACAGTGGAGAGAGAGACGCACATTTGTTTTTATCTGCGTAAGGAGACAAAGGCTAAGCTGCCTGTATCAAGTGTTGCCCCCCATATCGAAGGAGTGACAGAGCCATATTCAAGCTCGAGTAACAATGTCGGGACTCACGGAGTTTGGAGCAGTTTAAATCGTAGGATAATGGAAAGATTGATTGAAAGAGGTAATCCTAGAGTTTACTTGATGAGTGGAAGAAAAAATTGGTTCATTCATGTGTTAGAGAGTTGGATATAAAAGGGGTGGTAATGTGTTGAAAGGCAAGTGCCACCTACTGTCCATAAGATAAGATGTCTACACCAAGGAATCTCTGTAGAACATTGATTATTATAATGGCAGTATAAGAGAGAGAGAGAGAGAGAGAGAGAGAGAGAGAGAGAGAGAGAGAGAGAGAGAGAGAGAGAGAGAGTTTATGAGTGAATGTTAAAGCCGGTATCACACGAGAGCTTTTATAGTCAACATTCGAGGGTCAATATTTGTCTGGCAACATTTGAGAAGTAATTTGCACTGGTATCGGAAGCTTGTGTGATGATTGATACATTTAGGTAACCGAAATATTTTAAATGTTGACCTCATAAGCTGCCAGACCAGTGTTGAGGATACATGTTGAGAGAAAAATCATGATACCGGGTTTAGTGTGAACTCAGCAGCGTTGGAGCACTAATGTAAAACACTGATCAAATTATATTCTTACTTAAGAAAACTAAATGTATATTAAAAACATAGCTAAATGACCAAATAATAGCGCCTATCCCCATAGGCGTTATTAATTGGTAATTTAGTTATGTTTTTAATATATATTTAGTTTTCTCCCTAGACCTCCATCGAGCTTAAAACAAACAAATAAAAACACTCCGAAGACCCCCCTTCAGGATAAATTTGTACATTTTTCGGTAGAAAAATGTGTCGGCTGCTGGCCGGATTCCCCTATAATTACAGGCTCGTTATCGCTTGCCAGGAAAAAATCGACACCTAAACGGAATGAAAAGTCTTAAACTCCATTAGTTTTTAGATTTTAAGAAGTTTGCCCCATTAGTTTGTTGATTTTAAGACTTTTCGCTCCTTATCATTGTCAATATTAAAACCTTTCGTGCTATTTAGGTATCGATTGTTTTCCTGGCGAACGATAGTGAGCCTGTAATTTTAGAAGAACCGGCCTTCGGCTGGAATTTTTATTTACCAAAAAATTTACAAATTAATCTGGAAGGGAGATCTAATGGATGTTTGTTTAAGTTTGATGGAGGTCTAGGGAGGAAATTTAAAACAAATAATGAGTATATGAACGTCTTGGTGGTGTAATGGTTAAGGTGTCTAAAAATCTGTGTGTGATAACCCAGGTTCGAATCCCGGTGGATCATATAATTATACATTTATGCTTTCATTAATTTCATTGGAGGTGTTTGGTGGTGTGGTGAAATTAATAACAAATATATAATAAAAACAAAACATTAACCATCCCCTTAAGGGGGTAGTGTTTGTTTTATGGTCTATGTATGTGTGTTATTTATATATGTGTTATGGTCTATGTATATGTGTTATGGTCTATGTATGTGTGTTATTTATATATGTTTTATGGTCTATGTATGTATGTTATTTATATATGTTTTATGGTCTATGTATGTATGGTCTATGTATGTATGTTATTATATTGTATGTCTATGTATGTATGTTATTTATATATGTTGTATGGTCTATGTATGTATGTTTTTATATATGTGTATGGTCTATGTATGTATGTTATTATATATGTTGTATGGTCTATGTATGTATGTTATTTATATGTTGTATGGTCTATGTATGTATGTTATTTATATATGTTGTATGGTCTATGTATGTGTGTTATTTATATATGTTGTATGGTCTATGTATGTATGTTATTTATATATGTTGTATGGTCTATGTATGTATGTTATTTATATGTTGTATGGTCTATGTATGTATGTTATTTATATATGTTGTATGGTCTATGTATGTGTTATTTATATATGTTGTATGGTCTATGTATGTATGTTATTTATATATGTTTTATGGTCTATGTATGTATGTTATTTATATGTTGTTGTCTATGTATGTATGTTATTTATATATGTTGTATGGTCTATGTATGTGTGTATTTATATATTGTATGGTATGTATGTGTTATTTATATATGTTGTATGGTCTATGTATGTGTGTTATTTATATATGTTGTATGGTCTATGTATGTATGTTATTTATATATGTTGTATGGTCTATGTATGTGTGTTATTTATATATGTTGTATGGTCTATGTATGTATGTTATTATATGTTGTATGTCTATGTATGTGTTATGTATATATGTTGTATGTTTATGTATGTTATTTATATATGTTGTATGTATGTATGTATGTTATTATATATGTTGTATGGTCTATGTATGTGTTATTATATGTTGTATGGTCTATGTATGTGTTTATTTATATATGTTGTATGGTCTATGTATGTTGTTATTTTATATATGTTGTATGGTCTATGTATGTATGTTATTTATATGGTTTTATCTATGTATGTGTGTTATTATATGTTGTATGGTCTATGTATGTGTGTTATTTATATATGTTGTATGGTCTATATGTTGTGTTATTTATATATTTGTATGGTCTATGTATGTGTGTATTTATATATGTTGTATGGTCTATGTATGTGTGTTATTTAATATGTTGTATGGTTGTTTTTATATGTTGTATGGTCTATGTATGTGTGGTATGGTCTATGTATGTGTGTTTTTAATTGTTGTATGGTCTATGTATGTGTGTTATTTATATATGTTTTATGGTCTATGTATGTATGTTATTTATATGTTGTATGGTCTATGTATGTGTGTTATTTATATTTGTATGGTTATGTATGTGTGTTATTATATAGTTGTATGGTCTATGTATGTGTGTTATTTATATATGTTGTATGGTCTATGTATGTGTGTATTTATATATGTTTATGGGTCTATGTATGTATGTTATTTATATATGTTGTATGGTCTATGTATGTTGTTTATTATATGTTTTTATGTCTATGTATGTGTGTTATTTATATGTTGTATGGTCTATGTATGTATGTTATTTATATGTTGTATGGTCTATGTATGTATGTTATTTATATATGTTGTATGGTCTATGTATGTATGTTATTTATATATGTTGTATGGTCTATGTATGTATGTTATTTATATATGTTTTATGGTCTATGTATGTATGTTATTTATATGTTGTATGGTCTATGTATGTGTGTTATTTATATATGTTGTATGGTCTATGTATGTGTGTTATTTATATGTTGTATGGTCTATGTATGTATGTTATTTATATATGTTGTATGGTCTATGTATGTGTGTTATTTATATATGTTGTATGGTCTATGTATGTGTGTTATTTATATATGTTGTATGGTCTATGTATGTGTGTTATTTATATGTTTTATGGTCTATGTAAGTGTGTTATTTATATATCTTGTATGGTTTATGTATCTGTTATTTATATATGTTGTATGGTCTATGTATGTGTGTTATTTATATATGTTGTATGGTCTATGTATGTATGTTATTTATATATGTTGTATGGTCTATGTATGTATGTTATTTATATATGTTGTATGGTCTATGTATGTGTGTTATTTATATTGTTGTATGGTCTATGTATGTTATGTTATTTATATATGTTGTATGGACTATGTATGTATGTTATTTATATGTTGTATGGTCTATGTATGTGTGTTATTTATATATGTTGTATGGTCTATGTATGTGTGTTATTTATATATGTTGTATGGTCTATGTATGTGTGTTATTTATATATGTTGTATGGTCTATGTATGTATGTTATTTATATGTTGTATGGTCTATGTATGTTATTTATATATGTTGTATGGTCTATGTATGTATGTTATTTATATATGTTGTATGGTCTATGTATGTGTGTTATTTATATATGTTGTATGGTCTATGTATGTATGTTATTTATATGTTGTATGGTCTATGTATGTGTGTTATTTATTGTTGTATGGTGTATGTATGTGTTATTTATATATGTGTATGGTCTATGTATGTATGTTATTTATATGTTGTATGGTCTATGTATGTGTGTTATTTATATATGTTGTATGGTCTATGTATGTGTGTTATTTATATATGTTGTATGGTCTATGTATCTTATTTATATATCTTGTATGGTCTATGTGTGTTATTTATATATGTTGTATGGTCTATGTATGTGTGTTATTTATATATGTTTTATGGTCTATGTATGTATGTTATTTATATATGTTGTATGGTCTATGTATGTGTGTTATTTATATATGTTGTATGGTCTATGTATGTGTGTTATTTATATATGTTGTATGTATTATTTATATGTGTATGGTCTATGTATGTGTGTTATTTATATATGTATGGTCTCTTGTAGTATTTATAGTATGTCTATGTGTATGTTATTTATATATGTTGTATGGTCTATGTATGTATGTTATTTATATGTTGTATGGTCTATGTATGTATGTTATTTATATATGTTTTGAGTTTCCTCGCTAGACATTTATCAAGCTTATACAAATACCCGATAGACACCCTTTCAAGGTAAATTTGTACATTTTTTGGTAGAAAAATGTTCCGGCCGAAGGCAGGTTCCTTCTAAAATTACAGCCTCGCTATTGCTCGCCAGGAATAAATCGACACCTAAATGGCACGAAAGGTCTTAAAATGACAAAGAGATGAGGCGAAAGGTCTCCAAATCGCCACACTAACGGAACGAACATCTTATAATATCAAAGCTAGTATGCTAAACATCAGGAAGAAGGGGGTCAAGAAAAAATCGAGTACTACCCCCTTAATACACCTGTGGCTCAAATACACATACAACATCGTTGTTCTCGTAGTATGTCATTACGGGGTGTGGTGGGAACAGCTAGAAACACACACAGCTATAATAGAAACACACACAGCTATAATAGAAACACACACAGCTATAATAGAAACACACACAGCTATAATAGAAACACACACAGCTATAATATATACCCTGTTCCAAATAAGTAGCCCTGATCTCTTGAACATTAAATAAGGGGAGATGGGCCGATTTTCTGGTCCCCTTTCTCTCTCGTGTTAAGCACCATTTGTTTTGAGAATATACGACGTTCGGCACATTAGTTTGGCGATTTTAAGACCTTTCACCCCATTTCTGTCAAAATTATGACTTGTTGTGTCATTTTGGTGTCGATGTTTTCCTGGCGAGCGAAAGCGAGCTTGTAATTTAAGCGAAAAATGTACTGTAACGAAAAATGTACTGTACATATTTATCTTCAAGGGGGTCTGGGCCGGGTGTTTTATACATGTACTGTACATATTTAACTTGAAGGGGGTCTGGGGTGGGTGTTTTATAAATGTACTGTACATATTTAACTTGAAGGGGGTCTGGGGTGGGTGTTTTATACATGTACTGTACATATTTAACTTGAAGGGGGTCTGGGGTGGGTGTTTTATAAATGTACTGTACATATTTAACTTGAAGGGGGTCTGGGGTGGGTGTTTTATAAATGTACTGTGCATATTTATCTTGAAGGGGGTCTGTGGCGGGTGTTTTATAAATGTACTGTACATATTTATCTTGAAGGGGGTCTGGGCCGGGTGTTTTATAAATGTACTGTACATATTTATCTTGAAGGGGGTCTGGGGCGGGTGTTTTTTAAAGCTTGATGGAGGTCTAGGGAGGAAACTAATAGCATAATACAAAATACATAAATGAACAAATAAATACGCCCATCTCTTCTTAATTTTGGCTCAAACATACCTTGAGTTTGGCCCTGTCACTTTCAATTGGAGGAGGCACTCGTTACAGGCAGTTATGCCTTTTGTTTCCTTCATCTACATAGAAAAAACAAAATTTCTAGAACTGCCAAACGACTAGAGTAATCGAGCTAATATTTCTACCATTAGGGAAGGGTCAGCCAGGGAATAGGTGAGGACATTCACAGCCCATTTGCCCAAGCCCTTTATTTGTTACAGAGGTTAAGGTTCAGGATTTCTGGTCTACCTACTTGGGATAGGGTATAGTACAGTAGCACTAATAAGTCATGTCTCAGCTGTCATTACGTTTGGCTGATGTTGAATAGGGTGGGTAAGTGTAGGTATAAGTGTGTATATCCCACTCGAAACGAATAAATAAAATTTTAGAAATTGCTGATACCAATTATTGACCGCAATATACTTGGAGCCGAGACATTACTTATTAGACCGACTGTACATAAAGACGCACATATCCCGCCAAATGTTACTCCCTGTGTAGATGCAATATGTGATGTGGTATGGACAATCAACACTCAACATCACATATCATATCTACGTAATTATTATCGGAATGTAGATACGAATGTTGATGAGCAGTAAGCAACAAGCAACAAATACACCTAACACATAAATAAACACATATCAAAGTACACGTTATTTGTGGTGTGGTGTAAAAAGCAAGAAACAAAAACAAATTAACACATAACACATGTAGGAACGCTAAAAGCAGTAACAAGAAATAGGGTGGTCAGTATGGAAGTGAAGAAGTCCTTGCATGACAGTGTGGTAATCCCGACACTGACTTACGGAAGCGAAGCATGGACGTTGGTTGAGAGACTCAGACCAAGAGTGAGAGCAGTGGAAATGAATTACTTAAGGAGTGCGTGCGGAGTTACATGGAGGGATAGACAGACTAATGGAAGTAAGAAGGAGGTGTGGTGTGGAGGTAGATGTGCTGGAAAGTGTGAAAAGGAACAACTTGAGATGGTTCGGCCATATGGAACGTATGGAAAGCGAGAGAATGACTAAGAGGGTGTACGAGAGCGAGGTGGAGGGACAGAGGGGGAGAGGTAGACCGAATATGAGGTGGAAGGATGGAGTGAGGAACTACATGAACGAAGGCGGTGCTGGTTGGGGGGAGGGGCGTCGACTGACTGGGGACAGAGGTGCATGGGGGCGGTTCGTTCGTGGCCACCCCTTCGGGGATCACGGCATCAGGCAATAGATAGATAGATAGAACACATGACAAACAAATAAATAAAACAAAAAATATTAATATTCTGGTACTGTGCATGTGATTATATTCTGTTCCATTTGATCTGACCGTGAATTGAATCCCTTAGGCTTAGAAGCTAATTTATCGATATTTATAGGAAAGATATCAAACCACTATGTCTCTGCCTTTATATAATTAACACCATATTTCACTAGAAAATCATCTTCAAAATAACGGAGAAATCTTGATGGGAACTTTGAAATTTACCGTCAGTTGTGGCGTGAGGAAACGTAAACGGACAAATTTAGCCATATATCAATAATTCACACAACTCCATAAACGCAATATGTGACGTGGTGTTGGGAATAAGAGCAAAAGTCGTCTACCAAAAAAAGAAAACAAACAACAACACACAAACACATACGTAAATGCTCTATTGGGGGCCAAGGGATTTATTATGCAGGCACACACACACACCCACATCTCCTCCCCCCCCCCCCCCCCCCCCCCACACACACACACACATACGGGTTTCAGAAGTGGTGTGAGGAGTAAGATACAAAGACACCTACAGTATACATACATACATACTTCAATTTAAAGATCGAGTGCTCTATACAAGGTAGTGTGTGGTGTCCGGGGTGTGAGTCCGGTTGTGTCAGGTCAGGTGAAGGTATTGAGGGATAAGCCTTTACAACTGCACCTCGTAGCTACTTTCTAAGTTTCCTATTATCTGAAGAGTGTAGAGAGGGGAGAAGGGGTGTTGGAGAGAGAGAGAGAAAGAGAGGGAGCTGTTGGAGTGGCTTTGTTATGTGTGTTATTAGTCTGTATACGTCGTTGTGTGCATGTACAGTATATTACTGTGTTCCCCGTTATCTATATATGCATTGGATGAAGTGGATTGAGAAACACGAAACGAACATACCTAATACATAAACATCTTGTACACACACACACACACACACCTAAAAGTGTCCCTAGTGTGTATTTGATTTCTGAAGTGGATTGGAAAAAAACGAAAGAAACACACCCAACACATACAAAGTTTGTACACACACACACACACACACACAAGTAACTGTTTTCTAAGTGTGCATGTGCTTTGTGGTGAGCGTGGTGTGTGGTCCGGTGTGCACATACATATAACAGTGTTCCCCACCATCTACATATTCATGCAGGAACAGCCGGGCCGACATCGATTGCGAGTATCGGGGCGAGGAGCAGAGTCGGCCCCCAAGTTCTGACAGTATTATATCAACCCCGCGGTGACCTTGGCTGGACGCGATTTAATAACGAGAGTGATGCTACAGTTATGATTATTGGCTTTAAGTTGAAACGAAATTAAACCACAATAATAAAAAGAACATTGTATGTAATACAAATACTGAATGATTAAGCGGATTTATTTTTTGAATAACTTAGTATTAAATACTATCTACCTATTGCCAGACGTTATGGTCCCTGAAGGGGTGGGCACGAATGAATCGCCCCCATGCACCTCTGTCCCCAGTCAGTCGACGCTCCTCCTCCCATCCAGCACCGCTTTCACGCATATACTTCTTAACTCCATCCTTCCACCTCTCTCTTGGTCTGCGTCTTCCTCTCTGTCCTTCCACTTCACTCTCGTACATTATCTTTGTCATTTTCTGGCTTCCCAGAAGTTCTTTCAAGATAAATTTGTAAATTTTTCGATAGAAAAATGTCCTGGTTCCTCTTAAATTACAGGTCCGCTATCGCTCGCCAGGAAAAAAATATCACGAACACTCTTAATATTAACAAAGAAATGTGTCGAAAGGTCTTAAAATCGCCAAACTAATGGGCCGAAAATGCTATCATTTGAAAACTAATGGGGCTTAACATAAGGAACAATGGGAACCCGAAAAATTACCCTTCTCCCCTTAATGACAATTGCATACATTGCCTTATAATCCAAAACTCGCAAATGGTGAATTACTTAGTTAGAACATGGCTTTTGAGCGCTACTGTACTGTCGCTGTGCTGTGAGATGACCAGGGCAGCAGCTGGTTCCATATCACCAGCCCCCTCCCACTCTGTCTGTCTGTCCCGGTCCAATCTAGCCCTATTCCAACCTATTCAAATCTAGCCCTATTCCAACCTAGCCCTATTTCAACCTATTCCAATCTAGCCGTATTCCAACTTAGCCCTATTCCAATCTATCCCTATTTCAATCTAGCCATATTCCAATCCAACCCTATTCCAAACTAGGCCTATTCCAATCTAGCCCTATTCCAAACTAGGCCTATTCCAACCTAGCTTATTCCAATTAGCCATATTCCAACCTATTCCAATGTATCCATATTCCAATCTAGCCGTATTCCAACCTATTCCAATCTAGCCCTATTCCATCCTATTCCAATCTAGCCCTATTTCAAGTTTGTAGCCTGAAACTCTCGAACATTAACCTCTATAATTCACAAACGACTAGAGTAATCGAAATCATATTTTTACCATTTGGGAAGAGTCAGCCTGGAAGTAGGTGTGGAAATGCACAGCCCATTTGCTTAAGCCTTTTTTTTAGTTATATGAGTTAAGGTTTACGATTTCTGGACTACTAATATGGAAAGGGTATAGCTCATTATACAGTATATGCCATGTTACTTACAGTAGGATTGAACACCAAGAACGAATTACCGAAGATTTGTGTAATTATTAGATACAAATTAATCATATCTCACCAGCCCCCCACTCTCTCTCTCTGCCTGTCTGTCCCTGTTCTATCTATCCCTTACTAGCTCACTAGTGTCGGTTTTATTTCAGCAGACGGTAAATTGAATCCCATAGCAGCTGATTCATCAATACTTAATGGAACAATGTGAATATACTACATCTCTGCGAAATATTAATGTCAAGTTCTTATAATTAAGTAACACCGCGTTCTTAATATTAGTCATCAACTACAAACCCCAATGCACTCGAATAAACTAATTAAAGCATATGGTGGTCCCGGGATTCGAACACCCAGAAGATAAGCATCTAAACCATTACACCACATAACATAACTAACCTAATATAATTCACTGCCAAGTGTTCGTAATAGCCGAGTAATCAAGATAACATATGACCGTCATCTGTGAACAAAAACAGGGTATAGTGCCCATTTATCTTTGGGGGTTTGATAAAGCTTTCTTATGCACGTTATCGCTTATTATTTTTGGAATTAAACAATATCGATACATGGCGTGGCAGAACGAAACAGCACAATCCAACCTAACCTTCCCAAATATGGATTAAACTAAACTAACCTAACCTAGGTTGATAATGCTTAGTTTTAGCTATGTTTTGGTTGTGGATAAACTGATTGTAAGAATTGTGACGTCTACCAGCGTTGGCAGAATCGCCTCTCGTTAGCCACTAGCGCGCGCCAGGGACATCGTAATGGGCTACAGTTATCCGAGAATGTTGTTCTTTCTTTCCTAGTAATTGCATTGTCACAGACAGTCCAGTGGTGGTCTTTGTTTTCGTCTGTGACAACGGGTTGTATTTTATATCAACAGTAGTGATAATAGTACCAGCGTGGGAATGAGAAAGACTTTCAGAGCGAGAAGGTAGTGGGTGTCTGAGTCACGCGTGCATTCCTGCCTCTCGCTCGCCATTGGCCGGCGTGTCTTGCTGTGTCACGTGAAACCTGCTGTCTTGTGACGTCTCGGCCCGTGATTGGCCGACCATCGCGCCTTTGCGGGCTCCTGTGTAACTTACCTCCTCCATGAGGGTCCCCAGGAGCTGTCCTCGTCAGGACAGGCTTGGCGCGCGTGCTTCTAACATCCCTTTGGATACTCTCTCCCGATCACCACCTTTATCACGGTTTCTCTCACTCGATTCTCGCTTTCCATACTCTAATCTTTATGAACTGCATAACACTCCCCTTGGGTTCTGCATACGGTTTTCATATCCGGCCCATTGTATTGCATGCGCCGTCCTCTGAGATATTTACATGTACTTAGCATAGGTTTGAGGGTTCTTAGTTAGTATAGGTTAAGAACTTTGTGTGTCTCCATTATTGATTTAGTGTTTCTGCGCTTTTATTTAATGCTAGACTGGGATAAGGTAACTGTAGTCGTTGTCTGCGATGTGTGTACGGTTTGCCTATACCTACACGACTTCGACCGGTCCTGTGGTAGTCTGGGTTGTCTTTTCGGTTACGGCCTTTGCGAGTGCAGCATTGTGTTGACTGAGGGTTTTGGCCTGTTCCAGTTCCACACTTTGCTGCCTCTTTGCTTGTCTTTAGAGGGTCGCCAGGATAGAACCAGATACTTGTGATCTGGATCTATCAAGAGAGCACCCTAGTCAATTAATGTAACTTAAAGGATGCAGTCTTAAGGACATCGCTACGAGCCTGTCTTGCTCAACCCCAGTTCCTTACCTAGAGAACCCCAGCTAGACATTATTAATCAAGTAGACACTTGTTAGTATATAATATAAGCTCTTTGATATGTGCGCATTATTATTCACAGCATTTATTAGTCTAGGTTGTTGCTGAGCCGCATAACCATAGCAGACTGATTCGTTGATGAGGAAGTACTTCTTTTAGTGTCGAGCATTGCTACCGTTGCGCATTTATAGTATTCTCGTGTCAGTTAACATTATATGTCCTATCTTTTAGTGTATTCGATTTACACGTGTGGTGTCCTGCCTCCTGCCTTTATATAGTTTAAGATACGAGCATCTTATGAGCATCAGACTTTCTTCAGAAGTTTCCAGGTCTATGCTGTAGGACTATACTTCACTTTCTTTCAGATAGGAGTGAAGAGTTTATTGTTGTTTAGAGTAACTGTATTGAAGCATCTTTTTATTGTATTAAATCTTGCAGTGATTTAATTGATATTTCCATATATTCCTTTTTATGCATTTTAACGTAACTTGCATCTTGTTTGTTATCAGGCTATACCAGTGTGGGTTAGCCTGAAGTAGAGTACATTTATGCCCAGTTAAGGATACCCCGCTATCGCAGATTAACCCTGGAGGGTATAGGTGTTTTTGTTCGCCGGCATATAAGTTCGAGGGTTTGGATCTAGCGTACCGTTGTTGCATAGTGCCCTATTACTAGTCCAATTATTAAGTGCCCTTGTTTTATTCGTAGTCCCGGTCATAACAAATGGCGACCTTGCCTAGTATCTTATCTTAGTCGTCATACCAAATGGCGACCTTAGTCTAGGATTTAGTGAACTAAGAAATAATTGCAAGATTTTTGGACATTTGTTTTTGAGGAATATTTTGGACACGTTGGATTTTTTTTTGGCAACGTAGTATAGCACTTGAGTTGTCTTCAAGCATTTTTTGAGTGAATAGTGCTACATGAGAGTTAAGGTACTTTTTTGTTTTTTTATATAAACGTTGAGGATTTCCGGTGGACACTATGTCGAACGACGGATCAGTGCACAGTGAGGACACAGTATGGGAAGCAGGCTCTGAGGTGCAGAAGCTGGGTTTGTTAGATGGCATTAGAGTAGTAACTAGTGAGGAGGATACAAGGAAGTTTCTGGAGATGCCTATTACTGTGGACCGGGTGTCGGGGATTGATCGGTATGGTCTCCAGTGTTTGGCCACGGTCATGGGGCATGTTGGCAGTAGCAACATGACGAGAAGTAACCTGGTGGCATGTGTGCTGGGCAGGATGCGTGGTGCACAGGGTGGAGCGGGTGCTTTGGCACCTTCGGCCAAGAACCCCCTCCACTCTACTCCCATCATGCCCTCTAGAACACCGTATCCGAGTACGTTCCCGCAGGCCGATAGTCACTGGCAGCGTGGTTTGCCCCTGGGTGGATCACTGGGTGGGTCTCCAATTGTTGCATCTCCTCCTGCTCAAGGTTTGACTCCAGATATGCTCTTCCAGCTTGAGATGGTTAAGATTCAGACTGAGGAGAGAAAGGCCATACGTGAGGCTGAGCTTAGGATTCAGGCTGATGAGAGAAAGGCCATACGTGAGGCTGAGCTTCAGGTTGAGGCTATGAAGTACTGTGCAGACATAGAGCTTGAGAAGTCTCGGGTGGAGTCGACAAGGCAGCGTCTCGGTTCTGGGAATCGAGGTCTTGGACAGTCTTTATCGCACCTTCTTAAGTTAGTCCCTGCATTTGACGAGTCGGGTGTCACCGAATTTTTCCTGCGTTTTGAGAAGAAGTGCCGGGAGCACCAATGGCCCGAGGTTAAGTGGGCAGCCCTTGTTTCCTCTAGGTTGGTTGGCAAAGGACTCAAGGCATATGATGCGTTGCCCTTGGAGTCTTGCATCGATTATGAGGTATTGAAGGAAGCTGTTCTGCGGGCGTACGAGTTACAACAAGAGACATATAGGTTGAAGTTTCGGGGTGTTATGAAGGGTCGTGAGTGCACTTTTCTAGAACATGCCCGGGAACTGTCTGATGCTTTGAGAAATTGGCTGAGGTCAGAGAAGGTGACAACGTTCGAAGAGATTGAGCAGTTATTCCTTCTAGAGCAATTTTTTTAAATGCACAGGCGGCGACCTGACTTTGAAACTCAATGAGAAACATCCTAAAACTCTACAAGAGGCAGCTGAGTGGGCTGACATGAGATTATCGCTGATTCGTGGGTGCGGGTCTGCACAACGGACCGATGCAGTTAACAAGGGGCGCAACACTCCACCCCCCCGAGTCAGTGATGCAACATTTAATAACAAAAGCAAGAGCAATGATACTAATTTTGATCACAAACAAAAAACCGTCCTGTTTAAGAAAGGCCAGGGCCCTTCCCCACCTCAGGGGAAGTCCAAGGGTGAAGTAGAGTGTTTTAAGTGTCATAAAAAGGGGCATTTTGCACGTTTCTGCCCTAGTAACCAATCTACAGAGGTCGTGTCTTTGGCTAGCAACATTGGGGTGTCTCTGAGGTCTTCTGCATTTACCTGGGGTGATATGTCAGATGCGGGGGCACAGCCAGTGAAGGAGTGTCCGGAAGGCTCGAAACCTGTCCGCGATGCTTTTTGCGACCATAGAGGGCGTGGCTGCGTGAGTTGGGCTGGTTGCAAGCATGGGTTGGAGTTGTTGCGTGATACAGGTGCATCACAGACTCTGATGAAAAACTTTACAGGCCAACCTATAAACGCGGCACGGGTAGTTGTGGTGCAGGGTATTAATGCTACACGGTCATACCCGTTGGTTCGAGTGGAGCTGGAGGTTGATGGTGTGACACGAGAGATAGATGTTGGAATCGTAGAGAAACTGCCAGTAGAGGGCGTCGACCTTCTTCTCGGCAACGACTTTGCGGTGCCTACTTTTGAGGTTCCACCCTTAGTCGTTGCCGAGAGGGCGGCCGACGTGAGTAGGGAGGGGCAGGAGTTGGTCGAGAGATGTCAATTACAGCAGATGGCGTGTGTTGTCATCTGATCTCGTGCATATAAGGTGTCACAGCCTATTCCTCAGTCTCTAGACCAGCGGAGGAATGGTCGGAAGGAGAAAGCTAAAGTTGGGAGAAGTTTTGTGAGTTTTGATCCAGCGGCTCTTCTTGGGGACTCAGTATTAGCACCAATGTTTAGGTCCGGAGTGGCCCCAGAACCTGTCACACTTGGTGAGGAGGCAGGGCGTGAGAAAACTCCGAGACAGCACCGTTACACACTCAAGCAAGATAGGATCGAACAGTCCAGTACCGGGGGAGTCCATAAGTTGCTCCGGGAGCACCTAGATAAATTGGCTCTTTCAGATATCTGTCGGCTGCAGATAGATGATCCTGAGCTTCAGATGTGTAGTAACGGTGCAATTGAACTTGAGGAGGAAGGGGATGCAAAGCCGGGGGACTTCTTTCGTGTGGAGGGCATCTTGTACAGGCGTTTTCTAGATCCCAGACGGAGTTGGGAGGGTGGGTCGAGAGTGGTTGACCAGTTGGTAGTGCCTAGTGTGTGCCGTGATAGCCTACTGAGGTTGGCGCCTGATGTACCGTTGGCAGGGCATTTGGGTGTACGTAAGACGGTAGCAGCATTGGCGAAATTGTTTTGGTGGCCAGGTATGAAGGCACATGTGGCGTCATGGGTGGCAATGTGCAGTACCTGCCAGACAGTAGGTAAACCAAACCAGTGTATTCCCAAGGCTCCGTTACACCCTGTTCCTGTAATCGGGCCACCATTCAGTAAGGTTATAATCGACATGGTTGGCCCTCTCCCCCCTACTAGTGCAGGCAACAAGTACCTCCTCACAATCATGGATGTTGCCACTGTTATACTCAGGCACATGCGCCATAGCTGGGGGTGGCCGATTCGATACAGAGCCCGAACAGAAACAACATTTAAAGTTTACATTCTTAGGGTCCGGGGCCACTATCACGTTCCCTCGACCCTTTCTCTGTCTCGTTTAGTAGGTGAATTTTACAAGGAGAGGAGGATTCCTAGCCTCCCGGCCCCGAAATAGGAAAAGTAGTACAGAAAAAGAGGCCGACAAAACGACAATGGAGGCCCGGATACATAAACTCCAAGAAGTATGCATTACTATATAATTTTGTGTTATGATACTTCAGAATATATATCAATATTAATACTTGCTGCCATACTTTCTCGGATTTTCATACGAAAATGGAGTACAGTGCATTGCAAGATTTACATTTTCTTGGAATTCCCTATCAAAATTAAAACTAAAATATAGTACAATGCAAGACATGACGATAATGCAAAGACAACTAATATGAGCTCTGGAGGATATGTCTTATACCAAGGCACCAACATGATATCAAATACTTCAGAACGATAGTCATTTTGAAATTATTCTGGCTAGCATCAGACGATTTTACCAGGTATATCAATCTTGCCAGGGCCATCAGGGTTAAACGACATAATTATTGTTTCTATTTTTGATCATGAATGGTCTCATTGAGCATATAGAGAATAAGCTTGTCGATGGCTTTCGTAATCAACCTTGCCTCCTTTTAAGGGGGATGACCTGTTTTTTGTCTCTCATTTTTTTCTCTTTCTCTGGCTTGTATCCATTCGGTCCCATTCAGCCTACTGTTTTAAGACATTTATCCCCCTCCAGGTGTCGATTTATTCCTGGCGAGCCAGCATTGCATGGAGAAATCCGGCTTCGGCGGAGACATTTGTCTATCAAAAAATTTACAAATTTAGTCTGCTGACAAAAAGTTATAAACAATATGCTGGCTCCCTACCGGTTACCAGGAAACAAATCGACACCTAAATGGGGATAAACGTCTTAAAACAGTAGGCTAAATGGGGCCGAATGAATACAACCCAGAGAGAGAGGGAGAGAGAGAACAAAAAAGCGAGGTGGGTCCCCTTAAGTCATTCATCACGTAACTAACACTATATCTGCATCTGTGAACACGCCTTTTAACCCCTTCTGTACCGGGGACGTCCTTTTTTTAATTCAGCTAAATGTCGACGATTTTATGAAGGTTAGGAAGGATGTATGGTAGCTAAAAGGATTAATTGAGATAGTCTGTATCCGTTTAATTGGTAGACGTCCTTCATAAGCTGAACAAAATAGTCTAATAGTTGCCAGGTTAAATATAAAGTAAGTCACCAATACAGAAGGGGTTAATACCCTGGACTACACAACACCTTGATCATTTTGTTAAGGGGGCCTACCTCAATGACAAACATAAATAAAAAACGGTGAGAGAATGCTAATACAGGGTAATATAATATCAAGAACAAGCGGTTTATCCGTAAACGAATAATATGGGAGGGGATTTGTTTTCTTGTCTATGTGTATGAAAGAGACAAAAGTCAGGTTGCCTGTAACGAGTGTCTCCCTTAAAGCAGAAAGAGTGACAGGGCCAAATTCAAGGGACGTTGTGGTCGAAATGCCTGGACACAAGTTTAAAGCAGTTAAAGTCATAAGATGAGGGAAAGAATGGAGTAATAGAATAATGAATAACAAATAAGCGAAGCATCAACAGTGTAGGAGAATGACCCAATAACTTTAAAAATAAACTAACCGGTATTTGCTTATCAAATAAACTAACCGGTATTTGCTTATCAACTAATGAGGCAAAGTGTTCTTCATGGGAGGGACACCTGCAAAAGAGTGACCATAAACCTTTATAGGATTTTCATGGGTGATATTAAAAAGTAATGCATGCAATGAGTTATATTTAATTTTAGAATGTTGGTGGAAAATTGTTTTGTATAACCCATCAAGTACCGATACCATCGTTTTAGCTATATTCTGGCTACTATTAGACGATTGTTTTCAGTATAAAAATGGCCTCCAGCAATTAACAGGCTTCGAACTATCTCGCTTAACCTTATTTTACTACCACAAATCCTTCTTAAACTGTATCAAGTCGTTTACATATTGCTAGAATTAAAAAAAAAAAAAATAGCCGGCTCAGAAGGGATTAAGTCAAAGATGGAGTTCTAAAAACCGAAAAGCCAACATGTAAAAACCCGCGTATTTATTGTCAAGTTGTTGTTGTTGTTGTTGTTCCCCAAGCTGCTTGGCCGAACAGCCCCAAGGCCCCGAGCAAGGCCAAGGCCATAACCGAGCGCCCCCACAGAACCCTCCCCGCCGACCACAATAAAGCCTGGGTGACCGAAGCCACTCCATGGCGGGGAGCTGAGGAGGGTGCGGAAATGCCCGGGAAACCATAGCCCCACCCAGGGCCCTGTGTCCCTCAGCAATTATGAAGAGAAAGTTGAGGGGCAAGGGAAAAACGTGACGCTTTGGCTTCCAATCTTGGCAGATTGGGAGGTCAATCCACGTTAGAGACGCCGTCACTTGAGATCCAGAAAATATATAAGTAAAAGGAACAGTCAGAGTAAGCTATGGGTATGGCAGAGATTGCTCAGTTCTCACTCTGATAGACCATCCCATCACCACATGACTAGAACCCAATCCCCTCAGCATCAGCTAGGAAAGGCCCTAGAAAGCCGCCTATGGCGGGGGGATAGCTCCCCTATTTCAACCCTTTTCGGGGTTGGGCACCCGCCCTTTATTGTCAAGTGGAACGCATTAATGCATTCATAGTTGTACAGTTGACGACCTGAATTGTCAAGTGGAACGCATTAATACATTCATAGTTGTACAGTTGACGACCTGAATTGTCAAGTGGAACGCATTAATGCATTCATAGTTGTACAGTTGACGACCTGAATTGTCAAGTGGAACGCATTAATGCATTCATAGTTGTACAGTTGACGACCTGAATTGTCAAGTGGAACGCATTAATGCATTCATAGTTGTACAGTTGACGACCTGAATTGTCAAGTGGAACGCATTAATACATTCATAGTTGTACAGTTGACGACCTGAATTGTCAAGTGGAACGCATTAATACATTCATAGATGTACAGTTGACGACCTGAATTTGTACACACTCCGTAATTTGACCTATGGAAGGAAAATGAACCCATTCAGTACCGGTGCCGTCCTTTTATCTATATTGTGGCTACTATTAAACTATTGACAATTAACAGGCTTCAAACTACCTCGCTTAACTCTTTTTCACTACCACAAATCTTTCTTAAACTGCACAATATCGTCTATATTGAGAATACGGGATCTAAGTACCATACTGTCTAAAATACTAGGTGTGTTGATCGGGGATCATTGACAAAATATAATTATGAAACTGGTAGTGCGGGATCTAAGTACCATACTGTCTAAAATACTAGGTTTGTTGATCGGGGATCATTGACAAAATATAATTATGAAACTGGTAGTGCGGGATCTAAGTACCCTACTGTCTAAAATACTACGTGTGTTGATCGGGGATCATTAACAAAATATAATTATGAAACTGGTATTGTGGGATCTAAGTACCATACTGTCTAAAATACTAGGTTTGTTGATCGGGGATCATTAACAAAATATAATTATGAAACTGGTAGTGCGGGATCTAAGTACCATACTGTCTAAAATACTAGGTTTGTTGATCGGGGATCATTGACAAAATATAATTATGAAACTGGTAGTGTGGGATATAGGCACCCAGCTAACCAAGAGACTAGATTAATCACACGAGCAGTTAACATTATACATCATTCTGATAAATAGTAAATAACGTAATTATACTCACAACTTATGCGAGTTAGAAATTTAGGACTTGTGTTAGGAGATAATTAACTTGAGAAATAGATAGGATTGGCAATAAGGCTTCCATTATTTGGAAATCTTTTGTTAAATGGAAACTATATTTCACTATACCGTAGACATCACCTCGTCTAAAGCATGCTATTGATCGAGCATCATATCTATTAACGTAATTAAAGGGTTCATTTCTTAACCCATCCAGTACCAGGGATGTCCTTTATATCATATTCTGGCAACTATTAGGCGATTATATTCAGCTTAGGAAGGACCTCTAGCAATAATAAGGCTTCAGACTATCTCAACCAACCCTTAT
Organism: Paralithodes platypus; assembly: GCA_032716605.1. NCBI lineage: Eukaryota > Metazoa > Arthropoda > Malacostraca > Decapoda > Lithodidae > Paralithodes > Paralithodes platypus. The sequence goes on from CM064524.1 coordinate 7,262,221, forward strand.
AACTACCACAGATCCTTCCTAAGCTGCATAATTACGAATAAATATAGCTAAAGTAAAATTTAACACACATCGCTGGTACTCAAAGGGTTAAAGGTAGTTTCTGTTATCACTGATAAATAGTTGTTGCGCCTTTTAGAGCGGAGTCAAAGTAGGTCAAAGCTCTGAATAGCGATCGTACAGATCGGTTGTAATGGGAACTTAATATTCCGAGATGCAATATATACTGTATTATCGTAGGTATTCAACTCTTCAGCAGGCTAAATTTGTACATTTTTCAATAGAAAAATTTCTCCGGCGAAGCCGGATTTCTCTATAAAATACTGGCTCGCTATCGCTCGCCAGGAATAAATCGACACCTGGATGGAGATAAAGGTTATAACAAAGTAAGCTGAATGGGGCCGAATGAATAAATGCCAGAGAAATAAGAGAAAAAGGAGAAACCAAAAACAGGTCATCCCCCTTAAAATAGGCCTTGAGAGGCTGTCAACCCTACTGGGTTATCAAGGGCAGATTTCCACTTCAGGGATTTTTATCTTGACCCCTTTCTCCCTCATGCTTAGCCCATTGCTTTTGAGATTTTAAGACGTTCGCCCAATTTGTTTGGCTATATTAAGACTTTCGCCTCATTTCTATCAATTTCAAGATCGTTCGTGCCATTTTAGTGTCGACTTTTCTCTGGCGAGCGATAGCGAGCCTGTAATTTAAGAGGAACCGGCCTTCGGCCGGGACATATTTATACCGAAAAATGTACAAATTAATCTTGAAAGGGGGTGAAAGGGGTGTCATATCTAGCTTGATGGAGGTCTAGGGAACAAACTAAAAACCTCCCCTTAAGCCAGCACACTTAGTCAAGAATAACGTCGGGACTGGAGCCCCTTTTCGAGAACTCCAGTCCCTTATACCTCTTGATCACAACTATACCTTCTACCTCCCACTGTACAGTCTACACCAAAAGTCATGTCTTGCCTTCACAGTGAAACACTGTGCTATTTATCTAGTAAGAAGACAAGATAGCAATTTCTGAACAGACATACAGAAAACCCTTATACTTAAGTTTATTTCAGTAGTGGCAAGGAATACTATCTATATAAAACCAAGAAAGGAAATACAGAATTTTGTGATGTAGGGCTACGAATTTTGAGAATGACTGTACCACACGTTTTCTTTTTAGTAGCTTTTATGAGAGAAAACGAGAGAAGTGAATGTTTGGGGATAAACTAAATACGTTACACCTAAAGGTTATAGTTTCGAAGCAGATTGAATCAGTGAGTGAACCCATTCATAATTCTACACATGCACCAAACCCAACATCCACAGATAATCATTAATATATACGAATCATTAGTATCAAACATATGTATAATAATATGTCCTTCACACTAATATATAAGTGTTGATAATTACTCTACATCAACCAGGAACTTGGGAAAGACGAAGGACATTTTCACTATCTTGAAGCAGAAGAAATTAAATAGATTGGGAGAACCATTAAAACAGAGCTTCATTAAGTATTATCACTAAAATATATTAGTAAAATATTATATTAGACGATATTACGATACTATATATTAGTAAAATATTATATTAGACGATATTACGATACCATATATTATATTAGACGATATTACGATACCATATATTAGTAAAATATTATATTAGACGATATTACGATACTATATATTAGTAAAATATTATATTAGACGATATTACGATACTATATATTAGTAAAATATTATATTAGACGATATTACGATACCATATATTAGTAAGTCACGCACTGCACATATACAGTGCATTCATTTCCCTCTTATTGCTAACATTTTCCCGAAGTAAAGCTCCATGCAATTATGACCGAAATATGTATATTATGGGCACATATAATAGCTATGATCATAAGTTGTGCAACCCCCATCCAGGTGTCAATATTTTCCTGGCGAGCGGTAGAGAGCTAGCATGTATGTATTTTTGTTTTGACAGCAAGCTAAATTTGTATATATTTCGATAGAAAAACGTCTTTGGCGAAGCCGGATTTCTCCATTCAATAATGGCTCGTTATCTCTCGCCAGGAAGAACTCGACACCTGTATAGGGATAAACGTCTTAAAACAGTTGGCTGAATGGGGCCGAATGGATACAAGCCAGAGAAAGGGAGAAAAAGAGAAAAAGAGAAAAAAACAGGTGAATCCCCTTAACGAATATGAGAAAACAGCCCACGTAAAAAACATAGTTACGAGGACAAGATGAAAGGTAAGGAGGTAGGCTGAATAATACATATATTCAACTAACACGAGAGAGAGAGTGTGTGTGTGTGAAAGTGGAGCTAGAGACAGAGAGTGAGTGAGTATGAGAGAGAGAGAGTGTGAAAGTGGAGAGAGAGTGTGTGAAAGTGGAGAGAGAGAGAGTGTGTGAAAGTGGAGAGAGAGAGAAGGAAGTGCAGATGAGGTATGCTAGACTTGCAGTAAGAGACATTGTGAGGGAAGGAATAGCAGTAAGGGGGGTCACCTGTTTTTTTATATTTCTCTTCTTTTCTCTCTTTCTCTGGCTTGTATCCATTCGGCCCCATTCAGCTAACTGTTTAAAGACGTTTATGCCCATCCAGGTGCCGATTTCTTCCTGGCGAGCGAAAGCGAGCCAGCATTGTATGGAGCAATCCGGCTTTGCCGGAGACATTTGTCTATCGAAAAATGTACAAATATAGCGTGCTGTCAAAACAAAAATACATATATGCTAGTTCGCTACCGCTGGCCAGGAAAATATTGACACCTGGATGGGGGTAAAAGTGTTAAAACAGTAGGTTGAATGGGGCCGAATGGATACAAGCCAAAGAGAGAAGGAGAGAAAGAGAAACAAAGCAAGGTGGGCTCCCTTAAAGAGAGACAAACGGACACAGACAGAGCTTCATAATTATTGCTGCAGGAATGTAATAAAACACCCGCATAATAAACAAATACAAACACTATGTATCATGAAGGATATAACCAACATGTAATACACTCCAGGCCTCGCTAAAACATTTGTATGTATGTATGTATGTACTCAGGCCCATTCACCATTTTTCAATTTTTATTTTTATTTTCCCCGGGAGTGGCCGCCTCGATACAGAGCCCGAATAGGGACAACACAACACAACACAACACAACAGAAAACAATGCACACACAAAAACAAAACACAAATTCACAGACATCTAATAGTATTATATTCAAGATTATAACTGAGTTACGAACGTTGGATGGGAAAAGGAGAGAGGAGAAAGAGGAGAGTTCCAAGACGTTACAAAGATGTAAAAAACATAAATAATAATGAAGAGATAAAAGGCTTAAACGTGATGGATGATCCATCTTTCTGTTAATAAAGCATTTAGCTGTCTAGGAATTTGAAAAGAAGGAGTTGTTATTCATATATATACTGTATATATATATATATATATATATATATATAAATATATATATATAATTATATATATATATATATATATATATATATACAGTATATATATATATATAACAAAGGGGTAGTACTCGATTTTTATGGACCCCTTCTTCCTCATGTTTAGCATGCTAGTTTTGAGGTTTTAAGACGTTCGTTCCGTTAATTTGGCGATTTTGAGACATTTCGACTAATTTTGTTCTCAATATTAAGACCTTTCGTGCCATTACGGTGTCGATTTTTTCCTGGCGAGCGAAAGCGAGCCTCTAATTCTAGAAAGAACCCGCCTTCGGCCGGGAAATTTTTCTACCGAAAAATGTACAAATTTGTCTTTAAAAAGGGGTCTAGGTTTTTTTTTTCTAAGCTTGATGGAGGCCTAGCGAGGAAACTAAAACATCTATAAATAACTAAATATATAGAAAAACCAAGCACTACCCCCTACAGGATGGTGTTAAGGAGAGGTTGGAAGGAGGTGACGGTCCTGGGTCAGATAGGGGGGGGGAAGTCTACAGAGCTAAATGGATTTATTATGCTAATCCAATGGCTATACATTATATCCATTCACTATTCCTCTTGAGGGGGGTGACCTGCCTTATCTCTCTTTCTCTGGCTTGTATCCATTCGGCCCCATTCTGCCTACTGTTTTAAGATGCTTATCCCCATCCAGGTATACATTTTTTAGTGGTGAGCGGGAGCGAGCCAGCATATTTAAAACAACAAATTGACAGCAGGCTAAATTTGTACATTTTTCGATAGAAAAATGTCTCCGACGAAGCCGGATTTTTTTCATATAATGTTGGCTCGCTATCGCTCGCCAGGAAGAAATCGACACCTAAATGGGGATAAAGAGTTGGCTGAATGGGGCCGAATGGATACAAGCCAGAGAAATAAATAAAAGGAGAGCAATTAAAAAGGCAGGTCACCCCCCTTAAACTTACTCCCGACCGACCGAAGTATCAAATGATATCCTTCCTGGGACTCTCATGGCTGCTGAGAAGTTGTTTCTTAAGACTTAAGGGGAGATTTACACTTAAGGGATTTCTTTCTGGACCCCCTTTTCCCTTATTTTTAGCCCTATTGCTTTTGAAATTTTAAGACGTTTGCCCCATAAGTTTGACGATTTTTAGAACTTTGGCGCCAATTTTGTAAATTGTGTCCTGTCGAGTGATAGCGAGCCTGTAATTTAAGAGGAACCGGCCTTCGGATAGTACATTTGTCTACCGAAAATGTACAAGGGGTTCTAGAGGGTCTAGAGGGTGCAATTTTAAGCTTGATTGAGGTGTAGGGAACAAGCTAAAAACCTCCCCTTATATGAAGTTTTTCACCTCCTATCATATAAATTTGTTTGTCTTCAATTTTGCATCCCCTTCAGTTAATATAAATTGGATACACGAAGCGGTTTTATGAATTTGTCATTACGGTATATATATTTTATATATATATATAAAATATATATATAGGGACGATGTATATACAGTATAATATATGGTTATGCATGGCTGGAGGAGGATGAAAATATATCAATTCCATACCTAGTTGCTGGGAATAGTTGTACAAATTCCTTGCATGGTACTTTGGTAATGTATATAGGTAAAATGTATGTTACTATATCTTACTCGAACATTTTGACATTACTTATAAGGTAAGTTGCAGAAGCCATATCCATTATAAAAAAAGTGGTAATTTCAGGTCAGAAACCGTAATATTTAATTAACTTCATGAGTGCAGGTTCACAATTCTCCTTTCTATATAAATCTATTATATTTAAATATATTAAATCTGTCAAATCTATTATAATTAAATCTTCAAACTAATATTATGGGGAAACTGTGCTCTATTTCTGAGACATCAATTGAAACATAATATAATTAAATTCCTTAGACGGCTACATTGGCTTTGATTATTCTTAACATTAAAACTAACTTATGCCGTATACAGTATTTCTGAATGGGAAATATTGATGCTACTCATGTATTTATTTATTTACTTATTAATTGTATATGAATTTAATCATTTATGTTTATATCTTTGTTTTAATCGGGTCTACCCTGATAATAAATGAGTGAAACAATGGCCCTCTGTTAACAAATGGTGACCTTCTCTCTCCTCTCCACCCTCTAGACATAAGGTTGGATCTTTCCTGCCACGGGTTTAGGATTCTTGGCACACTCCTCTTAGACTGGGAGAGTTTTTTTTTTTTTTTTTTTTTTTTATGGAGATGAGGTCGCTCGCACTGTTGCCCAGCTAAAGTATTCCCTTCTTCGTGTTTGGCAATATAATTTATAAGATTAAATCACGTATTCTGTTGTGACTCAGTAGCAATATTTAAGGCCTCCTAGGTACCAGTTTTTGTTAGAGACCTGATGAAGCTATCTGCGAAACGTTGTCAATAAAGTGTTCTTCTTCAGATCCATTGTTGTATCCATTCTGTCTACTTTTCAAGTACCGCTCAACATTATGACTTAGTAGTTGACTAAATGTCATAAGCACTGTTGCATAAAGGCCTGCATATTATAGGGGTATCTCTCATGTGACCAATTAAACAAATAGCCACATAATTATGATATCCAAATAAATGTAACAAATTGATTATAAATGAATAATTCACTCTGTTTCGGGAGTCTATCAGATTACTAGTAAAGGCCTTAACATGGTTGTAAAAGAAACACTCCCGCGGTCCTGGCACTCTCCCAACATCTTAATTCTATAGGCTTCTGCAGGACTCCCACGCCGTGCAGGTTAAGGGGGAGGTGGCCGCTTTTACTGGACACCCTTCTCCCTCGTCTTTACCATATTAGTTTTAAGATTCTTAGACGTTCCTTTTGCTAGTTTGGCGATTTTGAGACCTTTCGCCTAATTTTTGATTCAATATTTAAACTTTTGTATCATTTAGGTGTCTATATTTTCCTGGTGAGCGATAGCGAGCCTGTAATTTAAGAGGAACCGGCCTTCGGCCGGAAATTTTTTCTACCGAAAAATGTACAAATATATCTCGAAGGGAGTCTTGGAGATATTTATTAAGCTTGATTGAGGTCTAGGGAACTTACTAAAATCCTCCCTAAAGATGGGTATGAGTAAATTTCTCGCTAGCTTAATACAAAAAAAAAGGGCTATAGGCTAGGTGACTTAACTTGATAATATACATACAGTACATGTCTGGAACCTTCTCTGTAGTTTGCTGTTCTAATCTTCATATTCATACAGTACCGTACAAGACTTAAGCCAGTATCACACGAGCGCTTTTTCCCTCAACACTGGTCTGGCAGCTTATGAGTTCAACATTTGCAATATAGCTGTAACAAAATTATTCTATCATCAGTCTAGTTTCCGATACCAGTGCAAAATATTCCAGAAAAGTTGCCAGAAAAATGTTGATGGATAGAATGTTGACTATAATCATCATGTTAACCCAATAGAATTAAATTGAATTAGATTCAGTGGGACACTTTTCGAACCATTTAATTTATTTTGTGAATGTAAACGTATTTGCATATAAAACACCTATTACCTTGAGGATTAGCCTATGACGCGTTTTAGCAGTTTCTTCTGACTATCATTAGACGCTTATATTTATATTAGGACAGGTATATAGAAGTCGGAAGGTTAGTGGAGACACTCTGTATCCTTATATTTCCCACACATCCTTCCTAAGCTGCATAACATGGTCTAATAATAGCCATAATAAACTGTCAAAACACGCCCTGATCCTAAAAGGGTTAATGGGCTTCCCATGATTACACCGTCAATTTGACTGTACTTTTTATTATTAAAACAAAAAATTGATTCAGTGGTGGCAAATGTAAATAAACGTTGAATACTTAGACGACTTTATGAAGCTTAGGAAGGATATATGGTAACTAAAAGGATACATTGAGATAGTCTGTAATCTTTTAATTGGTAATGGTATTCTTAATCTGAATAAGATCGTCTAATAGTTGCCAGAACATCATGAAAAGGTTGTCACTGGTAAAGAATGGGTTCGTTAAAAACAATCTTCAGGTTTATATTGACTAAAAGCAATGTTTGTAGTTTCGGGGTGATAGATATTAGTAAACAGTGACTGAACATCAAAGTTGGCCATGACGAACAATTCTGGTAATTTAGGAAAATTTACTTCCTTAAGGGGGGTTACCTGCCTTTTTTCTCTTTCTTGGTTGTATCAATTCGGCCCCATTCGGCCTACAGTTTTGAGACATTTATCTCCATCTAGGTGTCGATTTTTTCCTGGCGAGTGATAGCGAACCAACATTTTTGGAGAAATCCGGCTTTAGTCGGAGACATTTTTATATCGAAAAAATATAAAAATTTAGCCAGCTGTCTAACTCATTATCCAAAATATGAAGGATCACTATCACTTGCCAGGTTTAAATCGAATCCGGGATGGGGATAAACGTCTAAAAATAGTAGGCTGAATGGGGCCGAATGGATACAATACAGAGAGAAAAAAGCAGGTCATCCCCCTTAATCCCTTCTGTACCAGCAACGTCTTTTGTATTTCATTCTAGCTATATTTAGACGATTTTGTGTAGCTTAAGAAGGATCTGTGGTAGTAAAAAGGGTTAAGTAAGATAGTTTGAAGCCTGATAATTGGTGGAGCCCATTTTAAAGCTGAAAACACGTCTAATAGTAGCCAGAATAAAGTTAAAAGGACGGCACCCGTACTGAATAGGTTAACAAAGGAAGGTTAACTATCAATGGTGTATAAACAGTATGTGTTGTGTATGGCTTAAGGGGAAAACAAATGGTGTATAAACAGTATGTGTTGTATATGGCTTAAGGGGAAAACAAATGGTGTATAAACAGTATGTGTTGTATATGGCTTAAGGGGAAAACCAATGGTGTATAAACAGTATGTGTTGTATATGGCTTAAGGGGAAACAATGGTGTATAAACAGTATGTGTTGTATATGGCTTAAGGGGGAAACAATGGTGTATAAACAGTATGTGTTGTATATGGCTTAAGGGGGAAACAATGGTGTATAAACAGTATGTGTTGTATATGGCTTAAGGGGGAAACAATGGTGTATAAACAGTATGTGTTGTATATGGCTTAAGGGGAAACAATGGTGTATAAACAGTATGTGTTGTATATGGCTTAAGGGGGAAACAAATGGTGTATAAACAGTATGTGTTGTATATGGCTTAAGGGGAAACAATGGTGTATAAACAGTATGTGTTGTATATGGCTTAAGGGGGAAACAAATGGTGTATAAACAGTATGTGTTGTATATGGCTTAAGGGGAAAACAATGGTGTATAAACAGTATGTGTTGTATATGGCTTAAGGGGGAAACAAATGGCTACGTTGTAAGCGGCTGTATATATATATAGCAGATTTAATGGCCCTCAAGGGGACGGTATTGTAATCATTTCTATATTTGTTTTATATTATTTGTCCATATTAAGACCTTTCGTACCATTTAGGTGTCGATTTTATCGCGAGCCTGAAATTTATGAGGAACCGGCCGGGACATTTTTTTACCGAAAAATATACAAATTTATCTCGAAGGGGGGTCTTTGTGATGTTTTTATTTATAGCTTTATGGAGGTCTAGGGAGCTAACTAAAACAAATATATGTACCAGTAATAATAAAAAACAAAAAAATATATTAATATAAAATAATATAAACGTCCCCTTAAAAATGTTTATATGGCTGGAGATAAAATGGTAGCGATATGCTTCATTAAAGTTATATTTCCCGAAGTAATGAACCATTCATTCCACGGAGGACGAAGTAGAACAAGATGAAAGGCCAATCGACAATATTATAAGCTAATGTCATTTCGTTTTGGCTTAATGAATTATTTGGATTTCACTTTGATTCGCTGTTTTGTTTTGTTTTTTCTATGTGGATGAGGGAGACAAAAGGCAAAACTCTCTGTGACGAGTGCCTCCCCCAGAGTTAAAAGAGTGACAGGGCTAAGCTCAAGGAACGTTCGAGCCAAAATGTCTAGACACACGGAGTTTGAAACAATTTACGTCATAGGATGAGGGAAAGATGGATCCAGGGAGAGAGTTCCATAGCTCAGCTGTTGATTAGAAGAATGATTGAGAGTAACGTTTCTCTCTCGAGTTGGAGAGTTGTACAGAGTAGAGGTGGAATTGTGTTGCAAGACGGGTACTACGTACCCTACGTAGAGGAGGTGGTATGCACTGAGAGAGCTCTGAGGAACACTAATTATTGTAGTAGCGCTAGAATAGCGAGAGAGATGCAACACAGCGGTGAAGAGAGAGAGATTGCAGAGTCGGTGAGTGGACGGGAGTTAATGATACGAAAGGCTTTCCTTTCTACTTTGTCTAGAAGTGTTGTGTGAGAGGATCCTCCCCACACATGTGAACAATACTCAACGCATGGATGCACTGTGCCCCTGTACAGAGAAAGAAGCTGAGCAGGGGTAAAGAACACCTTGAGGCGGTTGAGCACACCCAGATTCTGGGAGGCCGCCTTACCAAGACTGGTAATATGGTCCTTCTAAGAGAGAGCAGAAGAAAAAGAGATGCCAAGAATACTGAGAGAAGATGAAAGGTTGACTTTTGTATTGTCGAAAAATAAGGGAAAGTCCACTGGGAGTTCACGGTGGGTAGATAGATGGAGAAATTTGGTTTTGGAAGCATTAAAGGTAACAAGATTTTCTCTGCCCCAATTGGAGATGGTAGTTAGATCAGAAGATAAGCGTTCTATGGCTTCATTAAGTATTCTTTTGAGGGATTGCTGGCTGGGACGTTCTTGGAAACTAATTGAATAGTGTAAGGTAGAGTCGTCTGCATATGAATGGATAGGACTGGAGGTACAGTTTCGAAGATCATTTATGCAAATTAGAAAGATAATGGGAGATAGGACAGATCCCTGAGGAACACCGGAGTTGATAGCATGAGGAAGTGAACGATGGCTGTCCACAACCGCAGCTAGGGAACGACCGGAAAGGAAATTAGAGACAAGGGCACAGATGGAGAGATAGAAGCAGAAAGAGGGTAGTTTAGAAATTAGAGATTTGTGCCAGACTCTATCGAAGGCCTTCGATATGTCTAACACAATAGAAAAGGTCTCACCGAAGTCCCAAAGGAGGATGACCAAGAGTTAGTAAGATATGAAAGAAGATCACTAGTAGAGTGACCCTTAAAGAAGCCCTACTGGCGATCTGGTAGCATATTATGAGAAGATAAATGCTTATGAAATTTGGAAGTAAGAATAGTTTTAAAAACTTTAGAGATAGAAGAGATGAGAGCAATTGGATGATAGTTGGAAGGTTGAGAGTGGTCACCCTTCTTTGGTTGACAGGTTGAATGAGAGCAAACTTCCAGCAAGAAGGGAACACGTTAGAGGAGAGACAGAGACGAAAGAGTTTGCCTAGGCAGGGAGTCAGCATGGAAGCACAGTTTTCGAGTACAACAGGAGGAACACCATCCGGACCATACGCCTTCTTAGTATCAAGCCCAGAGAGGGTATAAAGTACATCTTTAGAATAGATTAGGATATTAAGCATAAGTAGGAGAGAAGGGGGTGGAGAGGGAGGAATAGCACCAGAATCATCCATGGATGAGTTTCTAGCGAAAGTTTGAGCGAATAGTTCAGCTTTGTCAGAGGAAGAAGTGATGGTTGTTCCATCAGAATGGAAAAGGGGAGGGAAAGACGAGGATGATTTTTTTTGGGAGATATTTTTGGCAAAATGCCAGAAAGCTTGGGAAGAGCTAGAGTTGGATAGTTCAGTACATTTATTATTGATGAAAGAGTGCTTGGCAAGTCGAAGAACAAATTTGGCTTGATTCAGGGCAGAAACAAAGGAAGAATGAGATTCTTGAGTTTTAAGGCATCGGTACCGTTTGAATGCTTCCTCCTTATTGCGGACAGCAGTAGAACAAGCGTGAGTAAACCAAGATCTTTTTGCATTAGTCTGAGAGAAAGAAGATGGAATGTATGCCTCCATGCCCGAAAGGATTACCTCGGTAATGTGTTCAGCACTCTCCGAGGGTCCCCGGCCACGGAAGCAAAAATCATTTCACCACAGGCGCCGCCGGCTGGGAGGATTGGGTGGCCATACTGGAGAGAAAGGACAGGTGACATAGATAAGTTTATGGTCGGAGGAGCCCAAAGGAGAGAAAAGATCGACAGTTTAAGAATAAAGGTTAGAAGTTAGAAACAAGTCAAGAATGTTGGGTCGATCTCCGACGCGATCCGGGATACGGGTGGGTTGCTGAACTAACTGCTCTAGGTCATTTAGGATAGAAAAGACGAAGGCTTGTTCACCAGGTTGGTCAGTAGTGTGAGAGGAGAGCCATTGGCGATGGTGAACGTTGAAACCTCCTAAGATAGAGATTTCTGAGAAAGGAGAAATGGATAGAAAGTGTTCCACTTTAAAGTTTAGATGTTAGATGGTCGAAGAATTTGGGAAAGTCGGTAGAGTTTGGAGAAAGATAGACAGCACAGAAATATTTAGTATGAGAATGATAGGCTAGTTTGAGCCATAAAGTTAAGAATTGAGAGAAGTCGAAATCGGGAACACGAGAGCAAGTGAGGTTGTTGTGCACATATGCACAACATCCGCCTTTGGCTTTGAAACTTGGATAGAGAAAGTAGGAGGATACAGAGAAGGGGCTGCTGGCAGTTGCTTCAGACACCTGAGTTTCGGTGAGGAAAAGAAGATCAGGTTTGTAGGAGGAGAGATAGTGTTCTACAGAGTGAAAATTAGAGAAAATGCTGCGAATGTTGCAAAAGTTGATAGTAAGAGTGACAGGCCGAGGCTGGGCATTCTCTTCCTTATCCGCCACTGCTGTTCATAGACAAGAGCAATAGCTGATATATATATATATATATATATATATATATATATATATACAGTGTGTGACAGACAGGATGAAAGTAAGAAAACAGAGAGTATAGAATATCGTTGACACATTAGCAAACTTTATCAACTTCCCCCTTCCCTCTAATGTGTCTTAACGGACGAGGCTAATGGGCACATAATAGTTGGCTGGCATAACTTTACACCCACGGCAGTGAGAGAGAGGGAGTGGTGCAACTTTAATAATGAAATATCTTTCATCAAAGCAAGTGTGTGTCTGTATGAATCTCGCTCTCTTCTTTGTGTCCATGTCTTTGGGTCTCTTTGTGTCCGCGGCTCGCGTGCGCTCGCTCTCTCTCTCTCTCTCTCTCTCTCTCTCTCTCTCTCTCTCTCTCTCTCTTAATGGTAATAGAAAAATTGAAACCGGAATAGGACCGTTATGCCACTTTCCCACTGATGCGATTTCATACGATTTTCGTCGCCGAGGACGTAGATTTGTCAATTCGCAACGAATTTGTGCGACGTCAACGATATTGACCATTAAAAAACTTTGACAAGTTTACACTCGGGGACGATGTGGCCGATGGATATGAAGTAATCGGCGACATTATGGGACGTCATCGGCAAATTGAGCGATGGTTCGCCAATGACCTCGGAGAACAGTCACATTTGAATAAAATATTGCGAAATAATGCGAAGGATGAACGAATCCTCGGCGTATGTTCTGCTTTTTGGCGAATTAAGCGATGGTTCGGCGGATACCTCGGCGAGATTATCCGAAAACTTTTTGCATATATTTCATGGCACAAACCTAAGAACATAAGAAAACGGGAGTCTGCAGAAAGTCGATCGGCCCACACAAGGCAGATCCCTGTCACACCTGACCACAATTAAAAGGCCTAATTATAGACCCAACTCACTAATGCCTTGAGGACTGACCTCACTAAAACGGTCAGAGATCAACACAAGATTACAGGGTCTGCAGAGCGCCGATTGGCCCACACCAAGCAGATCCCCCCTCATACCCAACCCATCTCGTCGAAAATGTACAAATTTATCTTGAAGGGGGGTCTAGAGTTTTTTGTTTTAAGTTTGATGGAGGTCTAGTGAGGAGACTAAGAAATAAAGGAATGAATGACCAAACAAACGGTCCGTTTCCTTAAGGGGGGATGGGCGTAATATTTGCTCATTTATATATTTGTTCATGATTTATTTAGTTTCATCCCTAGACCTCCATCAAGCATATAAAGCACCCCCCAACACCCTCCTTCAAGATCAATTTATACATTTTTTGGTAGAAAAATATCCTGGCCGAAGGCCGGTTCCTCAAAAAGTGCAGGCTCGCTATGGCTAGCCAGGAAAAACTCGACGCCTAAATGACACGAAAAGTCTTAATATTAACAACGAAATGGGGTGAAATGTCTTAAAATCGCCAAACTAATAGGCCGAACGTCATACAATATGAAAACTAATGGGGTTAACCATGAGGAAGAAAGGGGACCAGAAAAACGACCCATCTCCCCTTAATTCGGAGATTGGCAATGTCCTTGCCGTATGTTTACGAATTACAGCTTAATTGAGCCCACCTCGCTTTTTTGTTTTCTCTTTCTCTCCCTCTCTCTTTGCCTTGTATCCGTTCGGCCCCATTCAGCCTACTGTTTTAAGACGTTTACCCCCATCCAGGTTTCAATATTTTCCTGGTGAGCGGTAGCGAGCCAACATATATTTCTTTTGTTTTGAGAGCAAGCTAAATTTGTACATTTTTTGATAGAAAAATTTCTCTGGCAAAGCCGGATTTCTCCATACAATGCTGGCTCGCTGTCGCTCGCCAGGAAGATATCGATACTTGGATGGGGATAAACGTCTTAAAACAGTCGGCTGAATGGGGCCGAATGGATACAAGTCAGAGAAAGAGAGAAAAGGAGAGAGAGAGAAAAGGAGAGAAAGAGAAAAAAAAAAACAGGTGAACCCCCTTAGTCGATGTCTCGCCGATGTCGCCGAGGATCTCCGAGGGCCTCGCCGATCCCTTGGCAATGTTCAACGATGCTTGTGAGGGTTCGGACCCCTCGCAAGTCCTCGTCCCAAATTTTGAACAATCCGAACATTTGCGATGACCCGCGAGGGCCCTTGCGAGGCCTTGCAAGTCAAACGATTATCATGCGAGGGTTCAAGATTTTGTTGCGACATGTCACGAATGTGACCATTTCTTGGTGTCAGCGATGAAAATCGTATGAAATCTCATCAGTGGGAAAGGAGCATTAATGAATAATAACCAGAGAGTAACAGGCGACAAAAAACATTGCAAATTTGCTTATTAATATTTTTGTTCTGTCTTTACTAACTAAGGAAGAATATAATTACATTACTTCGGAAAAAACGTACCGGTAACGTCACACGAAATAGGAAATTTTAGTATAAGCAAAAATGAAGTGTTTTACATGTTGAACAATATAAATACTAATAAAACTCCCGGTCCAGATAATATTCAACCAACAATTATGAAAATCGTGAAAGGAGAAATAGCTCATTCCTTGACTTGTATATTTAACTTGTCACTCCAGCAGGAAACCCTACCTAGTGTTTAGAAAACTGCAGTATTACACCAATATTACAAAAAAAGAAACAAGGCCCATGCAAGTAATTATAAACCAATTTGTTTGACGTCAATTATAGGAAAAATTCAGGAAATTATTTTAAGAGACAAGATCTCAGAGATAGCCAACATGGCTTTAGATCACGTAAATCATGCCTAACAAATTTGATTGAGTTTGATAATAGACATTTTACATATAGCGTCTCGACTAAATCATTAAACAGAATTTACTTAGATTTCCAGAATGCTTTTGATAAGGTACCACATGGAAAATTGTTGATTAAATGAAAAATGTTAGGCATTGAAGGAAAAATTCATGCATGGATAAGAAGCTGGGTCACAAACAGATGGCAGAGAGTTGTGATAAGTGGAGTAGAATCTGAGTGGGATCCTGTTCATAGTGGAGTGTCTGAGGGATTGGTCCTGGGGCCAGTTTTGTTTCTCATCTATATAATGACATTGATGTAGGACTAACTAACACGATCTCAAAGTTAGATGATGACACAAGAAAAGGAAATTCAGTATTACCCCGAAGAAGACAGAAATAAGCTGCAATCATATCTATATTCAATATTGAAGTGGTCAGAAAAATGGCAGATGCCATTCAATTTTGACAAATGCCAGGTTGTAATATTTGAAAACCTAAAGCAGCTGAAAAGAAGGCCAATAGAGCATTGGGATATGTATAGAGACATTTTACTTATACAAATGAGGCCCCATCTTGAATATGGCGTGCAATGTTCCTTATCTGAACAAGGGCATTGAGAATACTCGAGTCAACGTAGAGCGATAAAATTGATACCAACACTAAGAAATAAATCATAACTTGAAAGATTTAACAACAAAATATAGTTTTTACGTAATAAGAGAAGATTGCAAGGTCAAATAAGTGAGGGTTTCAAGATATTAAAGGACTTTGAAAACATTGATGCAGATTCACTGTTCAAATTCCATCATAGTTCATTAACTCGGGGAAATGGAATGAAATTAAAAACCAGGAGGGCGAATCTCGATCCTACAGTGTGGTCAACGAGTGGAACAAACTGCCAGAGAAAGTGGTACAATGTAATACAATTGACACATTCAAATTCATTTCGAGGAGATTGGAGTATAATAGGTTAACAAAAAAAAAAAAAAATATATATATATATATATATATATATATATATACGGTATACTGTGCTTATATAAAAATATATATATATATATATATATATATATATATATATATATATATATATATATATATATATATATATATATATATACTGTATATATATACAGTATATATAGGGTTAGCAAGTTCCTTATTTACTATGAACATCCCAGTAGAAATGTTCTCATTCTAATGTTAGGAAATTCTAATTTTAGAATTCTAATGTTAGCCCGGACTGCCTAGTAGGGACCGCAAGGTCTGTGTATCTATGTAACTCTCTCTCTCTCTCTCTCTCTAAAGTGGGCCTACGTTGATAAGTTTCCTAGTATATTATTTGAGTTATTTGTATCTATCACTTCCTATATTATAGTCCCATTTTTGTTCATATTATCCTTGCTTACCGAGAAACTTATTACAATTCATTAACCCATTCTGTACCGATGCCGTCCATTTAACTTTATTCTGGTTACTAACTAGACGACTATATTCAGTTTACAAAGGGTCTTCAGCAATTAACAGGCTTGGAACTATCTAACTTAACCATTTTGCACTACAACAGATCCTTCTTAAACTGCATACAATAGTCTAAATGTAGCTAGAATACAATACAAAATACCTCGCCGGTAAAGAAGGAGTTAACCTCAGTACTACCCACACCTCAGTACTACCCACACCTCAGTACTACCCACACCTAAGTACTACCCACACCGACTGTGTTTAACCCGTTCAGTACCGGTGAAACCCTTTTAATTATATTCTGACCATGATTTGACGATTGTATTCAGCTTAGTAACGTTTTCTAGGAATAGTAAGTCTTCAAACTATCTCAACCAACCCAGAGAACCTTCACAAGTTGCATAGTGTCTTGTAAATATAGGTGAACTATAATATAACACACGTCGCTGGTAGTCAAAGGGTTAAGGTGTTCATCTGTCTACCTGTCCTATTGCTAGTTTGTTTGTCGATCTTTCTCTGTATGTCTCTGTGGCACCCTGCTGTCCATGTCTGTATGTCTGTGTGGCACCCTGCTGTCCATGTCTGTATGTCTGTGTGGCACCCTGCTGTCCATGTCTGTATGTCTATTTGTGTGTTTTCTTATCTTCTGGTTTATCTGTCTGCATGTCCATCTGTCTGTCTGTAATCTGCATGTATCTAATAATAATAAATAATACACGTTTTATTTAAAGAAAGGCAGCCCGATGAGTTGAAAATACACATTTTACAATTTAGTGGATGCACATGAGAAACCTATATATGCAAATGGTAAACTCAGCTTACAATGTGTGAGTATAATACAAAGTAATACAAATACAATAAAGACAACGACTGCAAGTGTAAAATACAAATTATATTAAATTAACCATGAGTGTAAGTGATATATACATGTCGTCTGCTTGTGGTTTGACATTTTGTTTTTTGTTGTCTGTAGGTCTGCTTGTTTCCATGTTTGTCTGTTCGTCTATCTGTCTGCGTGTCCATCTGTCTGTCTGCATTATAATCTATATGTGGGGAGATTGTAGACACCAATTGAGCAGGGCAATACCCAGGGGAGGCCTCATAGGCATATGATAAGGAGTTGCTGGAAGCCCTTTTTCATTTGTATGGCCTCCCTCACTTTCTGTCTGTGCCTCATCTACCAGCCAGTTATCATAAACACCTCATTGCTCTACCCTAAGCAGGCACGCCACTTCTTTTCAATACACCAACACATTTTGTTTTAAAATGACCACCAACCACCCTTATTTGTCTGTCACTCCTTCAACTCTGGGGGAGACACTTGTTGCAGGCATTTTTTACTTTTGTCTCCCTCCTACACATAGAACTTCTGTGTCTGTGGTTCTGCCTGCTTTTCTCTCTGTTCGTCTATATATCTGTCTACATTCCAATCTGCACGTATCTGTGTCTGTGGGTCTGCCTGCTTTCCTGGTTGTATGTCTGTTTGTGTCTGCATTCCTGTCTGTTCGTTTATATGTATGTCAGCATTCCAATCTGTAAGTACTGTATATGTTGGTTTGCCTGCTTTCCTGTCTGTCTGTCTGTTCGTATATCTGTCTGCGTGTCGGTCTGTCTGTCTGCATTCCAATCTGTATGTATCCGTGCCTGTGGGTCTATGTCTGCTTTCCTGTCTGTCTGTTCGTATACCTCTCTGCGTGTCTGTCTGTCTGCCTGTATTCCAATCTGTATGTATCCGTGCCTGTGAGTCTGTCTGTTTTCCTGTCTGTCTGTTCGTATATCTGTCTGTCTGTCTGCATTCCAATCTGCACGTATCTGTGTCTGTGAGTTTGCCTGCTGTCTTGTCCGTCTGTTCATCTAACTTTCTACGTATCTGTCTGCCATGCACCGAGGACACAAAGCTCCCTGACAAAGGCAACATGAAGGATCTTAGCTGCCCAGGTCGAGGCGAGGCGAGGCATGCAGCGGGTTCATAGCTCTTACTGTTAACATCTACACATACGTTAATAGTCGTCTACAACACACTTATACTATCTATCCCCCCCCCCCTCCTCTCTCTCTCTCTCTTTCTCATACGAACTCACACACTTGTACGATCTCTCGCTCTCACTCTCTCTCTCTCTCTTATACTCTCACATTTATACGATCTCTCTCTCTCTCACATATACAATCTCACACACTTATACTATCTCTCTCTCTTTCTCATACGAACTCACACACTTGTACGATCTCTCTTATACTCTCACACATTCATACGATCTCTCTCTCTCTCTCTCTCTCATATACAATCTCACACACTTATACGATCTCTCTCTCTCTCTCTCACATATACAATCTCACACACTTATACGATCTCTATCTCTCTCTCTCACATATACAATCTCACACACTTATACGATCTCTCGTTCTCTCTCTCACATATACAATCTCTCACACTTAAACGATCTCTCTCTCTCTCACATATACAATCTCACACACTTATACGATCTCTCTCTCTCTCTCTCACATATACAATCTCACACACTTATACGATCTCTCTCTCTCTCTCACATATACAATCTCACACACTTATACAATCTCACACACTTGTACAATCTCTCTCTCTCTCTTTCTCGCTGATAACCACTTCCTCATCAATCACATTCCGTGGCACTCAGGCCATACACCATCTTTTCATAATACGAAGCAGCCTTGGTGATAGGTCCCAACAAGATAAATGTTATATAGATACTTTGCTCATGTTATTTTAGCTTACATCTGTATACAAGTAAAACAAATATAACACGTAACATGCAAATTGATACTTTAAGGGGGTAGTGGTGATTTTTTGTATATTCATTTTGTATTTACTTATTTATTCATATTTTACAGTAACCTCGCTAGACCTCAATATAAAAGTAAAACACCCCCTAGACCTCCTTCAAGATAAATGTGTCCAATATTTCATTGACAAATGTCCCGGTGGTTCGACACAAAAATGGCACCAAAGGTCTTCATATTGACAAAGAAATTGGGGCGAAAAGTCTTAAAATCACAAAACTAATGTAACGAACGTCTTAAAATCTCAAAGCTAGTGGGACTAATCATGAGGGAGAAAATACAACTACCTCCCCCATAAGGCTGCATACTTTGCTTGCTAATCTGTTTCCCTAAATATATATATTATATATGATTTTTTGTAATTAAATTTGTGACGAGTATCTTTGTTGGTGAGTCAACAATACATAATACTGTAATCATACCTATTAGATTAATCCGCACAGTACCGGCGATGTCTTTGTTGGTGAGGCAACAATACATAATACTGTAATCATACCTATTAGATTAATCCGTACAGTACCGGCGATGTCTTTGTTGGTGAGGCAACAATACATAATACTGTAATCATACCTATTAGATTAATCCGTACAGTACCGGCGATGTCTTTGTTGGTGAGGCAACAATACATAATAATACTGTAATCATACCTATTAGATTAATCCGTACAGTACCGGCGATGTCTTTTTATTTATATTTCAGCTGCATTTAGACGATTTTATGAAGCTTAGGGCAGATATATGGTAGCTAAAAGGATTAATTGAAAAAGTATGTAATCTTTTAACGGGTACACATCCTCCATAAGCTGAATAAAACCGTTTAATCGTTGCCAGCATATAATGCAAAGGACGTCACCGGTACTGGATGGGTTAACTAATATTGTGTGTGTGTAATACACTATCATATAGGATAGTTGCTAAAGATGAAAACATATATAAACTATTCTGCCGTAATATGTTAACTAATAAAAAATCACATTATAATTAATTGATGCTCTGTTTAAGCATTTCTGTAACAATGACATCTTTTGTATCTTACTCTGGCTACTACTAAGCGATTTTGTTCAGTTTAGGAAGGATCTCTATCAAATAATATAGCTTCGAACTATCTCAATCATCCCCTTTAACTACCACAGATCCTTCCGGAGCTGCTTAAAATCGTCTAGATATAGCTAGAATAAACAAAACAGACGTCGCCGGTACAGAAATATTTAACCTAAATATTCAAACTCCTACAGTAAGGCATCAACTCACTAACCCCAAACTCATTAAGGGGAGATGGGCGTATTAATTTGCTCATTTATGTGTATATATATATATATATATATATACGGTATATATATATATGTATATATATATATATATATATATATATACGGTATATATATATATGTATACAGTATATATACTGTATACATATACTGTTTAGTTTCCTCCCTAGACCTTCATCAAGCTTAAAATAACACCCCCAAGACCCTGCTTCAAGACAAATGTGTACATTTTTCGATATTCGGCCGCTTCCTCTTGAATTAAAGGCTCGCTATCGCTTGCCAGCAAAATAAAGACACCTAAATGAAACAGTCTAAATATTGACAATGAAATGGGACAAAAGGTCTTCAAATCGCCAAACTAATGGGCCGAACGTCATCAAATCTGAAGACTAATCCCTAGACCTCCATCAAGCTTATAAAATCACCGCCAAAACCTTTCTTCAAGATGAATTTGTAAATTTTTTGATAGAAAAATTTCCCGGCCGATGGCCTGTTCCTCTTCAATTACAGGCTCGCTATCGCTCACCAGGAACAAATAGACACCTACTATGGGTTTCAGAGGCCGTGTGGCATCATTTTTCGTGAATAACTTATTAACAACCAGTTGGATCAGTATGATATTTTGACACAGCTTTGTTAACACCGTCCCCTAATTATTGTCCTTATAGTGCATTACCAAAAGTGTAGAAATATGCCACTTGTCCCTTAGTCATGAGATTAAAGTCACACATTAATGACTAAGAAACGGACAAGACTGCCGTGGCTTACCTGTGAGAACCACCAAATCATTATTGCTCCTCCATCAAACATGGTAGTTATCAGCCACCACTCAACCCTATTATCGCCTTCAAATTCAAGTTATCTGTCAATATCAAGTATAAATATACAAACAGTACCTATTTTTGTATATTTATAGTTGATATTGACAGATTACTTGAATTTAAAGGCGATAATAGGGTTGGGTGGTGGCTGATAACTACCGTGTTTGATGGAGGAGCAATAATGGTTTGGTGGTTCTCACAGGTAAGTCACGGCAGCCTTGTCCGTTTCTTAGTCATTAATGTGCGACTTTAACCTCATGACACAGGGACAAGTGGATTATTTCTACTTTTGGTAATGCACTATTTTGACAGAAATTAGGGGACGGTGTGAAAAAAAGCTGTGCCAAAATATCAAACTGATCCAACTGTTCGTTAATAAGTTATTCCCGAAAAACGATGCCACACGGCCTCTGAAACCCATAGTAAATGACACGAACAGTCTTAATATTAAAAACACACTGAGGCAAACGGTCTTCAAATCGCCAAACTAATGGACCAAACGTCATACAATCTGAACACTAATGGTGCTAAACATAAGGCAGAAGGGGTACCATGAAAACGACCCATCTTCCCCCAAATTATCCAAACTCCTACAGTGGGCAAGGAATTCATTAACTCACTAACCCCAAACTCATTACCACTGTATCCCACTCACTAACAAGGTATAGGTAAAGTTGATAACCAGAGAGAGTTCCATGGAAGTTCAGTAGTAATGTCCATCTTAATAACTATCCTCCCCCCGCCACCTTCAAGCTAAAATCAGGAAACAAAAAAACTCTTCACGCCCCCCGCCCCCCCCCCTGACTTTCCCCCAGGCAGTTCAGTGGTAGCTTAGTAGTATTGTCACGCAGGTACTTTCTTTGGAAATATGTTTGTAGCCTGTTATTGGCTAATATATTGTTCGCAGAGTTTACCTTTAACCCCTTCAACACCGGTAGCATATTTTTAACATATTTTAGGAATTTGTATAAGATTTCAATCAGCTTAGGAAGGATGTCAGCCAATTAGAAGGCTACAGATCTACCATAATATCCTTCCTAAGCTTCACATCTAAATGTAGCTAATCTCAAATAATAAAGAAGCCACCGGTACTGAATGAGTTAATTACCTAAAATACCTAATATCGTCATCCACTTCAGGTAGTAACGCAAATCTAAACTAACTTAGTCGACTTTTAATAAAAGAATCACCAATCCAATTTTGACATTGGTCAGTAAAACACAGGAAGAAAACATCTTATAAATAAACCTTGGCTTGGATAATCGAATTGACCACTTGCGAGTTTCAGGCTATAAGGAAGTTCGGCCTGTAAACATTGATATTAAACACAAATACAGTAATTATGTAGGTTTCTGAAGGATAAATAGTATGTTGAATTTGGTTTTGTGTATTTATAAATTTTCTAAAACCGTATTATAGCTGGTTATTCTGCTATTTATCGATGTCTACGGCTCCAACTTCCTTATAGAATGAAACTCGCAAGTAGTCAATTGAGTCATGATTTAAGAGGGTAGGGTTTATATTTTAGTCGATTGTTTCATTTGTGTATTAGTTGTTTAGTTTCCCCTCTAGACCTCTATGAAACTTAAAATAACAACCCCAGGACCCCCATTCAATATTTATTTTTCGGTGCCGGTTCCTTTTAATTCATAAGCTCGCTATTGCTCGCCAGGAAACAATCGACACCTAAATTACAGTCTAAATATTGACATCAAAATGTGGCGAAAGGTCTTAAAATCGTCAAACTAATGGGACGAACGTCTTATAATCTAAGAACTAATAGGGCTAAACATGAGGGAGAAAGGGGGCCAGAAAAAACAGCCAAGTGGCAGCAGTAATAATAGTATACAGTGATGGGTCTATTGGTCTTTATGCTAGAATACTACCGGAGATAATCCAGAACTCATGTTACCGGGAGCCTTGCAGACCTTCACACATACACAACACTGTAATGCTACGATTATAATACTACCGGAGATAATCCAGAACTCACGTTACCGGGAGCCTTGCAGACCTTCACACATACACAACACTGTAATGCTACGATTATAATACTACCGGAGATAATCCAGAACTCATGTTACCGGGAGCCTTGCAGACCTTCACACATACACAACACTGTAATGCTACGATTATAATACTACCGGAGATAATCCAGAACTCATGTTACCGGGAGCCTTGCAGACCTTCACACATACACAACACTGTAATGCTACGATTATAATACTACCGGAGATAATCCAGAACTCATGTTACCGGGAGCCTTGCAGACCTTCACACATACACAACACTGTAATGCTACGATTATAATACTACCGGAGATAATCCAGAACTCATGTTACCGGGAGCCTTGCAGACCTTCACACATACACAACACTGTAATGCTACGATTATAATACTACCGGAGATAATCCAGAACTCACGTTACCGGGAGCCTTGCAGACCTTCACACATACACAACTGTAATGCTACGATTATAATACTACCGGAGATAATCCAGAACTCACGTTACCGGGAGCCTTGCAGACCTTCACACATACACAACACTGTAATGCTACGATTATAATACTACCGGAGATAATCCAGAACTCACGTTACCGGGAGCCTTGCAGACCTTCACACATACACAACACTGTAATGCTACGATTATAATACTACCGGAGATAATCCAGAACTCACGTTACCGGGAGCCTTGCAGACCTTCACACATACACAACACTGTAATGCTACGATTATAATACTACCGGAGATAATCCAGAACTCATGTTACCGGGAGCCTTGCAGACCTTCACACATACACAACACTGTAATGCTACGATTATACGATGTATATTATTTTACAAAGGGCTTCCAACAATTAACAGGCTTCGACATATCTCACTTAACCCTTTTCACTACCACAGATCCTTTTTAATCGTCTTAATATAGCCAACATAAGAATATGAAGCCATCGCCGGTACAGAAGGGGGGTTAAACGCAAGTGGCAGCCTAATAACACAGTGAGGGGTCTACTGCTCTTGAGGGGAGATGTGTGTATATATATTTGTTCATATATGTATCTATATATTATTGTTTTAGTTTCCTCCCTAGACCTCCATCAAACTTAAATTTAAAAAAAAAAACAATACCCTCCAAGTTAAATTCGTAAGTTTTTGATATAAAAATGTCCCGGCCGGAGCCTCTTATATTACAGGCTCGCTATCGATCGCCAGGAAAAACAATCGACATCTACTGTATATTCTAAAAAATTTCTGCCTTTATTTACTATCTCTGGGGCTTGATTTGGTAATCCTGCTGCAGACCTTCACAGCAACACGACACTGTAATGGTATTCAGGCTTCCCAAAGGTGTTCTGGAGCTGGTCTAAGGGGAGGGAGGTGGGGGAGGGGGCCTGGAATCCTCTTAGGGAGTTTGTCCTTCACGGCGCTGACAGCTTCATCCCAGTGAGAGAGCAAGAGCGAGAGAGAGAGAGAGATTCATATAGATACACTGACCACACAGACCTTACGATCCAAGCGAGGTGGTCAGGACTTATTTCTAGTAGAGATAACTAACCCGAGAGTAAGGGACAGTGGACGGAAAGGATAGCAAAGAAAGAGAAACAGAGATAGTTACATAGTTACATACAGTGTATACAGAGAGAGAGAGAGAGAGAGAGAGAGAGAGAGAGAGAGAGAGAGAGAAAGAGAGAGAGAGAGAGAGAGAGAGAGAGAGAGAGAGAGAGAGAGACAGAGAGGGAGGGGTGGGGGGAGCAGAGTAATAGAACACTCAGCCACTTCGACCCTTGTGTGTGTGGGTGAGTGTGGGTGTGTGTGTCCGCTTTCCTTCACAATATATTGCTCTGGTATTCTCCCGTGGGGTTGTCTGTTGCTAGGTGTGTGTGGGTGAGTGTGGGTGAGTGTGGATGTGTTTGTCCGCTTTGCTTCACAATATATTGCTCTGGTATTCTCCCGTGGGGTTGTCTGTTGCTAGGTGTGTGTGGGTGAGTGTGGGTGTGTGTGTCTGCTTTGCTTCACAATATATTGCTCTGGTATTCTCCCGTGGGGTTGTCTGTTGCTAGGTGTGTGTGGGTGTGTGTGGGTGTGTGTGTCTGCTTTGCTTCACAATATATTGCTCTGGTATTCTCCTGTGGGGTTGTCTGTTGCTAGGTAACAGACGGTGCTATTCCTCCTTCTCCGCCCTCCTCTCTCTTACTTATGCCTAATATCCTAATCTCTTCTAAAGATGTACTTTCTACCCTCTCTGGGCTTAACACTAATAAGGCGTACGGTCCGGACGGTGTTCCTCCTGTTGTTCTCAAAAACTGTGCTTCCGTGCTGACTCCCTGCCTAGGCAAACTCTTTCGTCTCTGTCTATCCTCTAACGTCTTCCCTTCATGCTGGAAGTTTGCTCACATTCAACCTGTCCCAAAGAAGGTGACCGCTCTCAACCCTCCAACTATCGTCCAATTGCTCTTATCTCTTGTCTTTCTAAAGTTTTTGAAACTATTCTTGCTTCCAAATTTCTTAAGCATTTCTCTTCTCATAATCTGCTCTCAGATCGCCAGTATGGCTTCCTTAAGGGTCGCTCTACTGGTGATCTTCTTTCATATCTTACTAACTCTTGGTCATCCTCCTTTCGGGACTTCGGTGAGACTTTTTCTATTGCACTAGACATATCGAAAGCCTTCGATAGAGTCTGGCATAAATCTTTAATTTCTAAACTACCCTCCTTCGGTTTCTATCCCTCCATCTGTGCCTTTGTCTCTAATTTCCTTTCCGGCCGTTCCATAGCCGCGGTTGTGGACGGCCATTGTTCACTTCCTCACTCTATAAACTCCGGTGTTCCTCAGGGCTCTGTCCTATCTCCTATTCTCTCTTTCTAATTTTTATAAATGATCTCCTTAACTGTACCTTAATTCCCATCCATTCATACGCAGACGACTCAACCTTGCACTACTCCATTAGTTTTTTCAGAACGCCCCAGCCAGCAATCCCTCAACGACAAACGTAATGAAGCCATAGAACTCTTAAATTCTGATCTAAATACTATTTCCAATTGGGGCAGAGAAAACCTTGTTAATTTTAATGCTTCCAAAACCCAATTTCTCCATCTATCTACCCGTCAGGATCTCCCAGCGGACTATCCCTTATTCTTCAACAATACAAAATCAACCCTTCATCTTCTCTCAATATTCTTGGTGTCTCTTTTTCTTCTGCTGCTCTCATTTGGAAGGACCATATTACCAGTCTTGCTAAGGCAGCATCCCAGAAGCTGGGTGTGCTCAACCGCCTTAGGGGGTTCTTTTCCCCTGCACAGCTTCTTGCTCTGTACAGGGGCATAGTGCGCCCTTGTATTGAGTATTGTTCACATGTGTGGGGAGGTTCCTCTCACACTGCTCTCCTAGACAAAGTTGAAAGGAAGGCCTTTCGTATCATTAACTCCCGTCCACTCACCAACTCTCTGCAATCTCTCTCTCTCTCCGCCGCAATGTTGCATCTCTCTCGCTATTCTATCGCTACTATAATAATCAGTGTTCCTCAGAGCTATCCCAGTGCATACCACCTCCTTTACGTAGGGCACGTGGTACCCGTCTTGCAACTCAATCCCACCCCTACTCTGTGCAACTCTCCAACCCAAGAGTGAAACGTTACTCTCAAACTTGCTTCTACTCAACAGCTGAGCTCTGGAACTTTCTCCCAGAATCAATCTTTCCCTCTTCCTATGACTCAAATTGCTTCAAACTCCGGGTGTCCAGCCATTTTTGGCTCGAACGTCCTTCGATTTTGGCCCTGTCACTCTTTCAACTCTGGAGGAGGCACTCGCTATAGGCAGTTATGCCTTTTGCCTCCCTCAATCACATAGAAAAAAAAAAAAAAAAAAAAAAAAAAAGGTGTGTGTGTGGGTGTGTTTGTCCGCTTTGCTTCACAATATATTGCTCTGGTATTCCCCCGTGGGGTTGTCTGTTGCTAGGTGTGTGTGGGTGAGTGTGGGTGTGTATGTCTGCTTTGCTTCACAATATATTGCTCTGGTATTCCCCCGTGGGGTTGTCTGTTGCTAGGTGTGTGTGGGTGTGTGTTTCCACTTTCCTTCACAACATATTGCTCTGGTATTCTCCCATGGGGTTGTCTGTTGCTAGGTGTGTGTGGGTGTGTGTGGGTGTGTGTGGGTGTGTGTGGGAGTGTGTTTCCGCTTTCCTTCACAATATATTGCTCTGGTATTCCCCCGAGGGGTTGTCTGTTGCTAGGTGTGTGTGGGTGAGTGTGGGTGTGTATGTCCGCTTTGCTTCACAATGTATTGCTCTGGTATTCTCCCGTGGGGTTGTCTGTTGCTAGGTGTATGTGTGGATGTGTGTGGGTGTGTGTGTCCGCTTTCCTTCACAATATATTGCTCTGGTATTCTCCCGTGGGGATGTCTGTTGCTAGGTGTGTGTGGGTGTGTGTGTCCGCTTTGCTTCACAATATAGTGCTCTGGTATTCTCCCGTGGGGTTGTCTGTTGCTAGGTGTGTGTGGGTGTGTGTGGGTGTGTGTTTCCACTTTCTTTCACAATATATTGCTCTGGTATTCTCCCGTGGGGTTGTCTGTTGCTAGGTGTGTGTGGGTGAGTGTGGGTGAGTGTGTCCGCTTTCCTTCACAATATATTGCTCTGGTATTCTCCCGTGGGGTTGTCTGTTGCTAGGTGTGTGTGGGTGTGTGTGGGTGTGGGTGTCCGCTTTCCTTCACAATATATTGCTCTGGTATTCTCCCGTGGGGTTGTCTGTTGCTAGGTGTGTGTGGGTGTGTGTGTCCGCTTTCTTTCACAATATATTGCTCTGGTATTCTCCCGTGGGGTTGTCTGTTGCTAGGTGTGTGTAGGTGTGTGTGGGTGTGTGTTTCCGCTTTCCTTCACAATATATTGCTCTGGTATTCTCCCGTGGGGTTGTCTGTTGCTAGGTGTGTGTGGGTGTGTGTGTCTGTTTTCCTTCACAATATATTGCTCTGGTATTCTCCCATGGGGTTGTCTGTTGCTAGGTGTGTGTGGGTGTGTGTGTCCGCTTTCCTTCACAATATATTGCTCTGGTATTCTCCCGTGGGGTTGTCTGTTGATAGGTGTGTGTGGGTGAGTGTGGGTGTGTGTAGGTGTGTGTGTCCGCTTTGCTTCACAATATATTGCTCTGGTATTCTCCCGTGGGGTTGTCTGTTGATAGGTGAGTGTGGGTGAGTGTGGGTGGGTGTGGGTGTGTATGTCCGCTTTGCTTCACAATATATTGCTCTGGTATTCCCCCGTGGGGTTGTCTGTTGCTAGGTGTGTGTGGGTGTGTTTGACCGCTTTCCTACACAATATATTGCTCTGGTATTCCCCCGTGGGGTTGTCTGTTGCTAGGTGTGTGTGGGTGAGTGTGGGTGTGTATGACCGCTTTGCTTCACAATATATTGCTCTGGTATTCCCCCGTGGGGTTGTCTGTTGCTAGGTGTGTGTGGGTGAGTGTGGGTGTGTGTGTCCGTTTTGCTTCACAATATATTGCTCTGGTATTCTCCCGTGGGGTTGTCTGTTGCTAGGTGTGTGTGGGTGAGTGTGGGTGTGTATGTCTGCTTTGCTTCACAATATATTGCTCTGGTATTCCCCCGTGGGGTTGTCTGTTGCTAGGTGTGTGTGGGTGAGTGTGGGTGTGTATGTGTGGGTGAGTGTGGGTGTGTATGTCTGCTTTGCTTCACAATATATTGCTCTGGTATTCCCCCGTGGGGTTGTCTGTTGCTAGGTGTGTTTGGGGGAGAGAGCTGTTGCTAGGTGTGTTTGGGGGAGAGAGCTGTTGCTAGGTGTGTTTGGGGGAGAGTGCTGTTGCTAGGTGTGTTTGGGGGGGGGAGAGCTGTTGCTAGGTGTGTTTGGGGGAGAGAGCTGTTGCTAGGTGTGTTTGGGGGAGAGAGCTGTTGCTAGGTGTGTTTGGGGGGAGAGCTGTTGCTAGGTGTGTTTGGGGGAGAGAGCTGTTGCTAGGTGTGTTTGGGGGAGAGAGCTGTTGCTAGGTGTGTTTGGGGGAGAGAGCTGTTGCTAGGTGTGTTTGGCGGAGAGAGCTGTTGCTAGGTGTGTTTGGGGGAGAGCTGTTGCTAGGTGTGTTTGGGGGAGAGAGCTGTTGCTAGGTGTGTTTGGGGGAGAGAGCTGTTTTGAATAACCGGGTCTATTTGCATGTTATCCTTGCTTGGCCTAAGGGGGGGATGGGTATACTTATTTGCTCATTTATGTATCTTTTTAATATTTGTTTTAGTTTTCTCCCTAGACCTCCATCAAGCTTAAATAAAAACAATCTCCTTCAAGATACATTTGTAAATTTTTCTAAGAAAATGTCCCGGCCTGCTCCTCTAAAATTACAGGCTCGCTATCACTAGCCAGGAAAATATCGACACCTAAATGACACTAACATTCTTAATATCGACACCTAAATGACACTAACATTCTTAATATTGACAACAAAATGGGGCGAACGGTCACAAAACTGCCAAACTAATGGGCCGAAAAATATGGAAACCTAAATGACACGAAATGTCTTAATATTGACAACATCATAGGGCGAAAGGTCTTAAAATTGCCAAATTAATGGGCCGAACGTCTGAAAATATGAAATTTAATGGGGCTAAACATGTGGAAGAAGGGGGACCAGAAAATCAACCCTTCTGCCCTAAATATTTCAGAACTTTAGGAGTATATATATCACGTATATTCTCACTTATTCGCATCTGTTCTTGTTTGGGGTTTGTGTATTACTTTGTATGGATTGCCTAAAGCGATTTGAACTTTTTGTATTTAGATTGATGCAAGTTCTATTTTTGTTTTTCTTGCCTGAATTGATTGCCGAAAACCATTATCTCACCCACCTATGAAACTCTCTCTCTCTCGATCTCACCCAATCTCTCTCCCCCCCCCATCTCTCTCTCTAGCCCTCTCTCTCTCCTCGCTTTCTTCTCTCTCTCTCTCTCCTCGCTTTCTTCTCTCTCTCTCTCTCTCCTCGCTTTCTTCTCTCTCTCTCTCTCCTCGCTTTCTTCTCTCTCTCTCTCTCTCTCGCTCGCTTTCTTCTCTCTCTCTCTCGCTCGCTTTCTTCTCTCTCTCCTCTCTCGCTCTCTTCTCTCTCTCTCTCTCTCCTCGCTTTCTTCTCTCGCTCTCTCTCTCCTCGCTTTCTTCTCTCGCTCTCTCTCTCCTCGCTTTCTTCTCTCGCTCTCTCTCCTCGCTTTCTTCTCTCGCTCTCTCTCTCCTCGCTTTCTTCTCTCTCTCTCTCTCTCCTCGCTTTCTTCTCTCTCTCTCTCTCTCCTCGCTTTCTTCTCTCGCTCTCTCTCTCCTCGCTTTCTTCTCCCTCCCTCCCTCTCTTCCTTCTCCCTCCTTCTCTTCCTTCTCCCTCCCTCTCTTCCTTCCTCTCTCTCTCTCTCTCTCTCTCCCCCCTCCTCCCTCTATCTCTCCCTCCATCCCTCCCCTCTCTCTTGATCTCTTCCCGTTGAAGACATGTAGACTACGAGGTCAGCTCATTGAAGTATTTAAAATACTTATTGGGTTTGACAATGTGGATTATAAAACAATGTTTAGCCTCTATATGAATACAACACGCAACCATGGCTAGAAGTTAGAATTGAAAAGGTTCAGCACTGGTATTTGTGGACCCTTTTTCATATACAATATCTGTTGTACCTGGAACAAACTTCCCTCTGAAATTGTAAACAGTTCTTCAGTAGAGCAGTTCAAGAAGAAAGTAGATAGTATTTTGTACATTCTGTAAAGAGTGTAGTGCACTACACAGTCTCTCTCCTTGCACTTCGAGTATCTCCTCGGAATGGACCGCAAGGTCTCCGAGATACTAAATATTCCTTGTAACTCTCTTCATTATATCACTATTTCATCTCACCCCCTCTCGCACAGCCAATATCCTCTCAGGCCACCAGTCCCTTGACCCTCGGCATGAATACCAAAAAAACTGAAATAATAGCGGCTACATAAATATGCTTTTATCCCTGGATTTTTTCCTTCTACTTTTTCTTTACGGTTGTCCCTAGATTTTTTTATAGCATATTTCTTGCACGAGAGTTTCATACAGGGCTATACCCTTGATACAAAGGTAAATAGATGTATTCCATTCTTTCTCTCTCTGTCTGTCTCTCTCACTTTCTTTTCTCATATATATATATATATATATATATGCCCCTGGGGGTAAGGGATTAGAATATGCCCCACGTGGCTTCTGGGTGTCGTAAGAGGCGACTAAAGAGGTTGGGTCGGTGGGCTTGCAACCCCCACCCGTGACAAATAATGAGGCAACATAACACGAACGATCAGCCTCGGATGCGGACGGACCCTGTGTTGACGAACCCCGACCGACTATGGACAATCTTACGGACAATCTTAGAAAAGCTACATGGAACGTGAGTGGCATGAATGATGGCATAAAAGAGAGAGAGGTTTTGGAAGTGTTAGTGAATGCCAGGCTGGATGTATGTGGAATGACGGAGACCAAATGGAGTTGAACAGATGTGAGAGAGTGGGAGTGTGGAATGGGTGTGTGTGCTGGAGAGAGCGAGGGTGCAGCCAGAGATGGTAAGTGTTTGTTTGTAAGTAACAATGGAAGCAGCGTGTAAGAGAATATGGGTCTGTGGGTTCAAGGATTATGTGGGTGAGAATGAAAGTAGGAATACAAACGTGGGTGATTGTGTGTGTGTATGCTCCGACCGAGGATAAACTTGTAAGAGAGAAAGAGGAGTTCTGGGTGAATGTGGAGGCGTGCCTGGATAAGTTTGACAAGAACGAAAGAATATTTCTGATTGGGGATATGAATGGGAAGGTGGGTGATAGGAAAGTTGATGGAGTGGTGGGAGGGTGGGGGGTACCGTCAGAGGTGAATGGGAATGGTAGGGCACTTGTGAACGTATGTGTGGGGAAGAGGCTGTGGATAGCCAACACCTTCTTCCGACACAGAATGATACACAAGTACACATGGAAAGTGGTGTGGACGATGAAGGAGAATACAGTGGTGGAACGAAAGTCACTGATTGATTATATATGCGTTGATGAGCGAATGAAGATATTTGTGCTGGATGCTAGGGTGTATAGAGGTATTGGAGGGAGTCTGTCTGATCATTATGTAGTAGTAGCTAAAATTAGGATACAAAAGAAGTGGGTGAGGAGAGCTGGAGGGAGGCGAGAGGAAGGTGGGTATTCTAGAGCGAGGTGGAAGGACAGAGAGGGAGAGGTGCACCGAAGGATAGGTGGCAGGATGGAGTGAGGAAGTATATGGATGAAGGCGGTGCTGGTTGGGAGGAGGAGCGTCCACTGACTGGGGACAGAGGTGCATGGGGCAGTTCGTTCGTGGCCACCCCTTCGGGGATCGCGGTGTCAGGCAATAGATAGATATATCTCATATATAATATATATATATATATATATATATATATATATATATATATATATATATATATATATATACTGTATATGTAAAATGCTTTCTGGTAGTAAAAATGAAGAGACCTTTATATAGAATACAGTAAAGCTGGTAGTGAAGTCACGTGACTATAATGGAAGGCGTAGTGATTTATATGGTCTTTGACAAAATATGGACAATTTGCATAATGAAACTTTGATGGAAAATATGTCACTGGAAAAGACAAATTCACCTCTGTATAAAGGGAAGAGTCTCCTATAATTCACCTCTGTATAAAGGGAAGAGTCTCCTATAATTCACCTCTGTATAAAGGGAAGAGTCTCCTATATTTCACCTCTGTATAAAGGGAAGAGTCTCCTATATTTCACCTCTGTATAAAGGGAAGAGTCTCCTATAATTCACCTCTGTATAAAGGGAAGAGTCTCCTATATTTCACCTCTGTATAAAGGGAAGAGTCTCCTATAATTCACCTCTGTATAAAGGGAAGAGTCTCCTATAATTCACCTCTGTATAAAGGGAAGAGTCTCCTATAATTCACCTCTGTATAAAGGGAAGAGTCTCCTATAATTCACCTCTGTATAAAGGGAAGAGTCTCCTATAATTCACCTCTGTATAAAGGGAAGAGTCTCCTATAATTCACCTCTGTATAAAGGGAAGAGTCTCCTATAATTCACCTCTGTATAAAGGGAAGAGTCTCCTATAATTCACCTCTGTATAAAGGGAAGAGTCTCCTATAATTCACCTCTGTATAAAGGGAAGTCTCCTATATTTCTACACCAACAATACAAAATATGAACTATTTTCCTTGGAGTAAGGAAGGAGGGTGGGGATGGAAGCTCTATTCGTAGGATTCGTCTATTTATCATTGAATAATCTAGTTGTAATGATAACAAAATATATGTAGATGAAGTGATGAAGTTGTGGGACATACTTAACTGCATGGATGATATCGAAAAGGGATGCTTTATCAGATTAAGGGAACGTCATAGTATTGATTTGTTTTTTGTTTTTTATTATTACCGGTACATACATTTGTTTAGTGTTCTCCCTAGACCTCTATCAAGCTGTAAACAATACACCACCAAAACCCAAATTCGAGATACATTTTTAGGACAAACAAATTCCCTGCCTATGGCCGGTTCCTTCTAAAATTACAGGCTCGCTATCGCTCGCCAGGAACGATTCGACACCTATATGACACGAAAAGCCTTAATATTGAAAACAAAATTAGGCGAAAATTCTTAAAATCGCCAAACTGACGGAACGAACGTCATAAAATCACAAAACTAATATGCTAAACATGAGGGAGAAGGGAGTCCAGAAAAAACGACTACCTCCCTCTTAAGCCAGCATCACAAACAATTAAGAGAATATAAGTACAATTTTCCCTGAAATAAAGTCCCATTTATGACAATTTTCAGTAACAATGTATCTCGTAATCTAACAAACTCGTGCTGAACACAAGAATCAATCATTGTTGTATATGATTTCAGCACACTTTCACAATCTACAAACTACATGAACTTTGCAAGATTGATAATCAATAAACAAGCTGTATCGAGACATTATAATTTTTTTCAAAACTGATAAGCAATAAATAGGCAAGGTGTATCGAAACCCACATATTGCAGGCAGATTGTTCCATTATCCCCTTATGTACCGTCGACATCCTTACTAATTTATTATGGCTTCTACAAATCAATGTTTTCCGTTTAGGACGGATATCTGGTAATTATAAGGCTTTGAACTATCTCAATCAACTCTTAACTACCACAGATCCTTTCTAAGCTGCATAACATCGTCTAAATATAGCTAGAATAAAATATAACAGACGTCGCTGGTACACAAAGGGATATACACGTATAATGTATATTTTTTGTTATACCACCACAAGGATAATTACCTGTCAAACACATGGTTTAAGCTTCTCAATCTCTCTCTCTCAAAGAAGAGAGCTTCTTCTTTGCTATCCTTTCCTTCCACTGTCCCTTACTCTCGGGTTATCTATCTCTACTAGAATTAAGTCCTGACCACCACGCTGGGATCATAAGGTCTGTGTGGTTAGTGTATCTATCTTTCTCTCTCTCTCTCTCTCTCTCTCTCTCTCTCTCTCTCTCTATATATATATATATATATATATATATATATATATATATATATATATATGTTAATCTCGCTCTCATTAATATATGTAACATTATCAATGTTAGCAGGTTCTGGTACTTAATGTCCGTTTAGTATTATAGGAACCGATGTATCACAGTGAAGTACATTAACCCTGTAAATAGGTTATCTAATCTCCAGTATATAATTTGAGTACACACACACACACACACCCCCCCCCCCCCCCCGCCCCCCCCCCCCCCCCCCCCCCCCCACACCCACACACATTCCTTTACTTTAGGGTTTGCTTACTCTACTAGAATGAAGTCCTGGCAACTTTCTTGGGATCGCAACATCTGTGTGGCCAGTATATTTATGTAAATAATTTGTCTTGGTAAATAAACACTAACACATGCAGAACTTTATTCTGGTAATGCCAAACTGGAGTATATAGAACAAATAAGTATAACTATGAACCCATTATGTACCGGTGACACACTTTACTTTATATTCTGGTAATGCCAAACTGGAGTATATCGAACAAATCAGTATAACTATGAACCCATTATGTACCGGTGACACACTTTACTTTATATTTAGCAAACTATCAAACGATTGTATTCAGTTTAGGAAGGATGTCTACCAATTAAAAGCCTACAGACTATCTCAATTAATCCTTTAAGTTACCATATGTAATTCCTAAGCTTCATAAAATCGTCTAATTGTAGCCAGAATACAATTGAAAAGACTTCGCCGGTTTAGAAGGCGATGAGAGATGGTGACACTATATAAGTCCGATTAATGTAAAATGAACTAAGGTAGTAATACAATCATTACTAAAAATACATATCGAATAGTAAGATATTAAACCTGTCGCAAGATGAATAAATACATATCGAATAGTAAGATATTAAACCTGTCGCAAGATGAATAAATACATATCGAATAGTAAGATATTAAACCTGTCGCAAGATGAATAAATACATATCGAATAGTAAGATATTAAACCTGTCGCAAGATGAATAAATACATATCGAATAGTAAGATATTAAACCTGTCGCAAGATGAATAAATACATATCGAATAGTAAGATATTAAACCTGTCGCAAGATGAATAAAGCCTGACGATAAGAATAGTAAAATGTTTAACAGTAAGAGAAAATAATTATACTAGGAAAATTGCAGCGGACGTACAGTGACGCTTATAAGTCATGTCTTAGACGGCATTACCTTTGGTTCGCTCTGTGCTGTATTAATGTCAGATGTTCAATGGGGTGGGTAAGTGAAGGTACAAGTTTGTATATCTCACTCGAAGAGAAGAAATTATAGTTAGATATTGCTGATGCCAGTTATTGATTAGAATATACTTGGTGCCGAGACACCACATGTTTGGCCGACTGTAAATACACTACATAGAATAATACAATACCGATAAATAAAGAGAAGTAATGGGAGAATTATCTTAAGGGGAGAGTTTTGTTTTTAGTTGTGTATCTATTTATTTATTCCTGTATTACCCGTTTGTTTTGTTTTCTCGCTAAACCGCCATCAAACATAAAAACAAAAAAAAAACATTGACCCCCCTTCGAGATCAATGTGTAAATTTTTTTCAGTAGAAAACTGTCCTGGCCGAAGGCCAGTTCCCCCTTAAAATCCAGGCTCGCTATCGCTCGCCAGAAAACAATCGACACCAGAATGGCACGAAAGGTTCTAACATTGACAAATAAATGGGGTAAAAGGTCTTAAAATCGCCGAACTAATGAAACTAATGTCTTATTCTCTTAAGATTAATGGGGATGAACATGAGAGAAAGGGGGGGGGGGGGGTGCAGAAATGAACCCCTCTCCACTTAAGGTTATCTAGATTTACCAGTTACACTAAATCAAAACCCGTTACTTCAATTGCAGAGGGCAAGAATATATATACAGTAATTTGCCCAAACTCGTGTATACACATACACACATAGACACATACATATACCATACACATATATTTACTATTACACATATATATATATATATATATAATAGTAAATATATAATATAGTAAATAATACACACACTCGAACATAACCTCAAGCACATACACAAACACATACCAGCACACCCACACCCACACATAGCAACACACACACACACACATAGCAACACACACACACACACACACACAATGTATGTGATTACTCTACGCTTTACACATGAACGCTTCACTAAGACTGATATAATATATCCCACTGATAGAACTCTCTGGGCACTTCAATAACATTCCCAGCCTCTAAATGAAAAGATGAAATATTTCCCTGGCCGCCAACCCCGATCACGATAGGAGTCTAAAACACACGTCTTTTATCCAACAGAATTTTACTGATCCGATAAATGAAGCCAAATTATTTTTCCAGGATTCATGCGTGGATAAAAGAGTAACCTTGAATCAGAGGGCTGACCTTTCATTGCAAAAGCAATTTCAAGGCTTTTGAAGACCAACAGGGCTTTTAGGATTTTTTATTATAATGTCTCTCCTGATTGCATAGAAATGTTTTACTCTTTTGTTGGAGCAAATCAGAGAGATTTATAACAGCTGCGGCCAGCCCTGGAGCGGTCAGTTACCTACACTTGATATTATGTTATTATACTTAATTTTAGTACCGTAATTATTATCCAACAATTGTACTTTGTCAATGTACACTTTACATACAAACACCAAACTATCTATTGTAAGCCAGTGTTGCCATTATATACATACATATATATATATATATCGACAAATCGATACATAAATACAATCTTACTTCGATTACTGAAGTCTTAAAATTTCCTCACATTCTTCTACCAAAATTGTGTCCATACAAAAACCTTATTAATAACAAAAACTGCGTTAAAGCGGCTCCTTGTCCTGGTGTCTCTTACCTGTCACCACTTATTATGTCTGAGCATAAATCCAAAGAAGTTATCCTTCTGGAATACCTACGTTCAATCCTGGTTCCCTTATTACCAAAAATATATTAACAAGCTAGAACGAGTTTAGCGTAGAGTTACCAAAATGATACCAAGTCTAAAGAACAAACCATAAGAGGAGCGTCTTAGAGGATTAAATGTATTTCCTTTAACCCAGCGCAGATTAAGAGGCGACTTAATTCAAGTGTTCACAATCATGAAAGGCGTCAACAATATGAACTGTAGCAAGTACTTCACTATCGACCAATCTAGTTACACGCGAGGAAACGGTTGCAACATTATTGGTAAATCTTTTAACTCACACTAATCTACGAATTTCTTCTTCAATCGATTTGTCAACTTGTGGAATGGGCTTCCCGAGACGTTATAGACTGCAGCACCGTTGATTCTTTTAACTTTCGCCTAGACAAATATCTTCCATCAGACCCGCGACTGACAGCGTTTGTAAATGAATAACTTTGTTTTATTCCCCCTCAGATTCATCAAGGATTATTGCGTACTAAGACGTTACTCTCTTTTTCCCAGATATACGAAAGATCACTTATAACTGTGTTATGTTACTAACCCATCTGTCCCCTACTAACTTACTAATTCTGCCACGGACATTAGTTCCAGGGCAGTAGTTCCCTTTCCAATGTTACCTTACCCACTCTAAACCGCTGTTTGGACACTTGATCCTCAGTGTTTTGGAGGACAAGCAACCTAGAGGGGTCACTAGACCTATTGTTGCTTCATTTCCTTTGTACTCCTTTGTAAGTTGTACTCCCGGCCAGACCTCTAACGCAGGATTTTTTATTTTTCCTGTGCAGACTGTTTTTGGGGGGATTAAAGTTGACTCGTGACAGAGATTCACAAGTTAGTAGAGTGGTCTTCCATTCTTAGTACAATAATGATACTATTGTGTTATGATATGCTTGTTTATGCTATGTGATGTAGCCACGGGGTGTTGCTGCATGATTAGATAACGAGGTGTTCAATGGCTGTGGAAGAGATAGAGGCAAGAACATGATATTGTTTTCTTTAACAAATTAACTTAAACTCTTAAAGGAACAAAGATATAGAAAACATAAATAGATCTACGGTACTGATCCTGACTAAGGCAATTAGTGAATGGTGAAAGAGGGGTTCTTGTGTGTAAAAAATCATCAGTACAAACACAGCCACTTTTTTTTTTTCTATATTCCAACTACTCCCTCTCGGGCATAGGCTGATAGCCTTTACACTCTACAGCTGAACACGGTGAGGCCCGTGAGGTCTTGATCCAGTCTAGGGAGTGAGACATGCAAAGCTTCACGGCTCGAAGA
Organism: Paralithodes platypus; assembly: GCA_032716605.1. Taxonomy (NCBI): domain Eukaryota; kingdom Metazoa; phylum Arthropoda; class Malacostraca; order Decapoda; family Lithodidae; genus Paralithodes; species Paralithodes platypus. The sequence goes on from CM064524.1 coordinate 7,301,267, forward strand.
AACTCCATCTCTGAAGCCGCCTCGCCTCTGCGCTTCACAGTCTCATCCCCCACACTCGGACCCTCACTCTCAGGGGGAGTTAAAAAGAGAGCATTTTCCAGAGAGCTCAGACTGTGCGTCTGTATATTGGCTCATTTGTCAAAATGTTCCATTAGCTAAATAGATGTTGGAAAAAACCCTGCAAGATAACGTTGTCTCTGAGGGTCCCCGGACAAGGAAGAAAAAATAATTCCATTGGAAATGAAAGAACTACTGCCGTAGAGCCTCCCAGTCGGCAGCACCAAAATGTCACAAGCGCCGCCAGCTGGGAGGATTGTATGGCTGTACTGGAGAGATAGGACAGGTAACAGATAAGGCTATGATTGTAGGAGCCCAACAGAGATAATTTATTTTATTGTTCTATGTGCATAGAGAAGACAAAAGACAAATCTGTCTGTAACAAGTGTCTCTCCCAAAGGTTCAAAGAGTGACAGAGCCAAAATCAAGGTACATTATAGGTAATTTAGATGTTTTGGAATTATATCTGGTGTGTTTGTTAAGTGTAGTGAAGTGTGAAGTAGTGAAGTGGAGGAGGTGTTTGTGAGTATTACCTGGATTACTCTCTGTGTAGGCGAGGCACACATAGAAACAGTGGGGGAATCCAGGCATATGAAACAGGAGTTCCAGAAACTCCTTATCATATACCTATGTGGCCTCCCTTGGGTATTGCCCTGCTCGATTGGCGTAAGCAGAAGGATCAGAGGTTAGAATTAAGCCAAGGATGTTGGTCTGATCTCCAAGACGGTCAGAAATACGAGACTAACTGTTGTAGGTTATTTAGGATAGAAATGATGTAGGCTTTTTCACCAGGTTGGTCAGTGAAATGAGATTAGAGCCAATAGCGGTAGGGAACATTGATGTCTTCCAAGATGGAGATTTCAGAAAAAGAGGAGATATGATGTATTCCACTTTAGAGCTTCGATAGTCAAAGAATTACAGACAGTCATTAGAGTTAGTGGATAGATAGAGCAAAGAACAATTTAGCTTGAGACAGGAAAGTTTGAGCCGTAACGTTGAACTTTCAGAAGAGTTTAATTTGGGAACACGAGAGCAAGTGAGTTTGTTGTGAACATACACACAACATCCACCTTTGGCTTGGAAACCACGATAGAGAAAGTAAGAGGATACAGAGCTACTGGCAATTGCTTCAGACACCTGAATCTCGGCGAGTAAAAAAAGACTAGGTTTGTAGGAGGAACGGTGATGTTCAACAGAGGGAAAGTTGAAGGAAAGGCCGCGGATGTTACACATTTTGATAGTAAGAGTGACAGGCTGTGGTCCAGGGCATTTTTATTTATTGTCAGGCAAAGGACAATACATTTTAGGATAATTTATGGTCGCCCCATTCGGGGACTATAAGTCAGGTATATGCGTCACCCTTCTTTCACTGAATTTTGGTGAATTAGAAAGAAATGTGGTATGATTGTTAAGTTTAGTGAAATGAATAGGAGGACGAGGTGTTTATGAGATCTAGGTGGATTAGATAGATACCACTTACTCTCGTGTTCCCAAATTCGGCTCTTCTGAATTATCAACTTAATGGCTCAAACCTTCCTGTCTATCAAGCTAAATGTTTCTGTGCTGTCTATCTATCCCCTAATTCTACTGACTTTCTTAGTCTTTGACTATCTGGATTACTCGCTTTGTGGGTGAAACACATACAGAACCATTGAGGGAAACCAGACAAATGAAATAGGAGTTCCAGCAACTTTTTATCACATGCGTATGAGGCCTCCCATGGTTGTATCCCTGTACGATTGGTGTCTACTCTCTCATATATATATATATATAATATATATATATATATATATATATATATATATATATACTATTGTTAATGTACGTATTCCTTCTGACGACTACATATCCATTTTTACCATCATGTATTTCCTTCATTGAGATAAATCATATTCACTCACTCATCAACATTAGCGAAGATAAAGTTTGGTAAACTGGCACTCTCGGTGTACATTAGAAGAGAGCTATCTTTTACATGACGTGGATCCACAATAAACATAAATAGCACCACATAACATGAGATTACTTAGCGTGTACAATTCCTGGGATTTTTCCGCTAAAGGTGTATGATTAGAACCACATTAGAATACTTGAATGAACACCTTATATCATAATTGTGTCAAATGCTTCCATTTCGGAAACAATTAGCTGAATTGTAGATAAATTATGTATTATATTTGTCCATACTGCACACGCACAGTATTTGATATTCCATTAAAAAAAGGTTCTGTCATACATGACGTTAGTGGATGATATGAACTAATATGACGGTCATTATCTGTTTTGGGGGTTAGATGGCTGCCCACGTTCAAGATTCTAAGGTGAGAAACCTGGGTGATATGGGGGTAACTCGACCCAGGGAGTAACAGAGGCCTAGTCCCTTTAACATCAGAGGATTAGTAAGGCTGCCAGACGTTGGCTTAGATGCCCTTTTATAGTTTTGAAACATTCAGAATTTATACAAAATGTAATTTGATAATTTTGACTCAAATGGGAATCTATAAAGCACAAGCAAGTGAAGATAGCCCATTGGTACCCAGGAAATAACAGTGCTGCACTATGTTGGTCTATGCCAATACCTGGGAGACTAGTGAGAGAGACCCAGTAGGTATGGGGGTAACTTGACCCGGGAAGAGGTAGGCTTGGGCTTGCTACATAGGCATTAACTGAGCAACATATTATGGATCTTATCAGCCTACAAAGATGCTTATAGCCAAGCGGAGTATGTGCAGTAGGTGCTGGCTTCACATATCAAAGCAAATATATATAGATTATTTTGTTCCTTCCAACAACCAACTATACTCCTAAAATCGATTAATGAAATTTACAATTTATAAAGAGACTATATTAGTAAGGCAGAGATGTATAGTGGGATTGAAATACCAATATACGAACACCTAATATGTTTTATTGTACACAAGGACATACACGAAGGTTACACAGTACAAATACAAGGAGGCTCTCTTTTCCTCGTCCTTTGGTAGTTTGTTTGGGCGAATCAATTCTTTAAATGTAGGGGAGTTGTAGGGAGAGTACCATGGTGGTATTCGGCCCAGCTGTTTATAGGGGTAGTTATAGCAACTGAGGACGTAGTAAGGGTGATGCCAAGGGGATACAGAGTTTGCTAAGTGTGTTGAATGCTGGGTAGCTGAATAAAGGAGCTCGGACTGCCGTGATGGCATGTAAGGGGCCATTGACGAAGGGGGAGCGAAAAAAAAGGGAATCAAACTTAGTTCAGGGGGTAGGGGCTGTTCTCTTGGCTGCTTCCTTGGCCTTCTTTTTAGCGTTTACTTGGGGCGTCTTACGGCGGGTCCTTTCCTGAAAACATTGTTGCCATAGGGAGGCTTGTTCCTGCAGGGCTTTGGCCTGGCTCGTTTAAGGGGAATCCTTTTGTCATTCATGTATCATGTTGGGGAGCTCCACCTGTTACTCATGACTCAAAGTAGTCGTCGTTTGGATTTAACAAATCTTTTAGCTCCTGCAGCTCCACACAGTCCTTGATCTCCTCCTTCAGGTCAGGGTTTGGTGTCTTATTTGTCTTTGTTTTGAAAGCTAGTCAGGCCTGTCCTTTATATTTGTCTTTATCAACAAGTCTCTTAGGTCAATAATGTCTTGATCTGATGAAGGGGAGGCTTGGTGCTGCTGAAGGTGCCGGGATGAGGGTAAATACTATTCTTGTGAAGAGTTTACAAACTTTTGTGTTGGAAAGTGGTTCTCTGGTCTTTATATGACCCCGGCCTGAATCGGGTGGCCTGTCTGGTCCTCTTCTCTCAGTAGGGATCGAACCACCGACAGTCAGGACAATTGTCCATGCTTTTACCAACTCCACCACGGCGTGATAAAGGATACTTAACCTTTTCCTATTTATATCAAGGAGAAGGGAAATCCTACTTAGAGAATGTATTTCAATTCATATAAAAATCATAGGATCCATATTCCAGAATATCATAGAGACTTTTAGAAGTACCCCCATGCAACTCGGACCAAAATTGATTTAATATAATTCAAACCCAAGAAAGCACGAGAGTCATTAATAGTAAGTATTACCTCACTATTGCCATTTTGTTAAAAGATGGTGGTTTGAATATACTGCAAGTATTTTCTATTTGATATGTAAAGTCGTATGTCTATCTATTGCCAGATACCTTGATCCCCGAAGGGGTGACCACGAATGATTCGCCTCCATGCACCTGTTCTCTGTCAGCCGGCACCTGACATCCCACCTAACACCCCTGTCACTAATATACCTCTTAACTCCATCCTTCCATTTTACTCTCGGTCTGCTCTTCCTCTCTGCTGAGCCACCGAACCACCTTAACCCCTTCAGACTCCTATGACGCAGAGGTTGCTTTCATTAGTTTATTCAAGTACATTGGGGTTTGTAATGGATGATTAATGTTAAGAACGGGGTGTTACTTAAGGTGTTCCTTTTCACACTTTCCACACCACAACGATTTCTCACTTCTTCATTCGTCTGTCCATCTCGCCATGTAATTTCACATGTGTACACTTCTCAATTAACTCATTTCCACCACTCAAACTGTATTTATGTCTCTCCAACGACGTCCATGCTTCACTCCCATATGTCAAGGACGGGGTAACCACACTATCATAAAATTACTTCTTTCGTTCCATGCTCACCACCCTATTCCTTGTCACTGCATTTAGCATTCTTACAACCCTCATTCCCTCTTGCACTCTCTCCCGCATTTCATCATCTTTCGTGTACCTGAATATCTGAACACCTAATGATGTTAACAGCATGTTGGTAATTTTATTGATGTGGTTTAACCCCTTCTGTACCGGCGACGTCATTTTGTGTTCATGCCATCTACATTTGGAAAATTTTATGAAGCTTAGTAAGGATATGTGGTAGCTAAAAGAACTAATTGAGATAGTCTATAGCCATTCAATAGGTAGACGTCCTTCCTAAGCTAAATACAATCATCTAATAGTTACCAGAATCTAATGAAACGGACGTCACCTATACAGAGGGGGTTAATTAAGTAGCTTTTCAAAATTGTTCGCCAATATATCATAATTGTAGCTATAAGAAAAAAAGAAAAAAAAAACAAAAAAAAAATACGACTGTACATACTGAATTATTCTTATTACGTACAATACACCGCAAACACCTCAGGAGCTCGTCAGATTTATTGTAGCAAGATTAAGGAGCGGGAGATCGATTGAGTCATTAAGATAGCCATCATTAAGAGTGAGGCAGGCAACAATTAAAACTTTGCATCATTAGGGTCAAGGGATAATAATGGGGAAGCCTGAACGCTGGAAAGTCCAGGAGGGAACTAAGTGAACACTGAAAACAACAGAGAGAGAGAGAGAGACGAGAGAGAGACGAGAGAGAGACGAGAGAGAGACGAGAGAGAGACGAGAGAGAGACAGAGACAGAGACAGAGAGAGAGAGAGAGAGCGAGAGAGAGAGAGAGAGAGAGAGAGAGAGAGAGAGAGAGAGAGAGAGAGAGAGAGAGAGAGAGAGAGAGAGAGAGAGAGAGAGAGAGAGAGAGAGAGAGAGAGAGAGAGAGAGAGAGAGAGAGAGAGAGAGAGAGAGAGAGAGAGAGAGAGAGAGAGAGAGAGAGAATCATGATTCGTATTTTTCTTTTTCACTTTCTTACCATAAGTTATGGGAATAATATATAAGAGGGCTTCAGAGGCGGGCTCAGAATATCTTAATATAAATTCATGCTTGGATCAAGTAAGATATCTTGGCATCCATTAGTCTAAATTATTTAATTTCCCAAATGTATTGTTAGTTGTTGCATGCTGTGATGTGGCTCTGTGATATAATATAATCCTTTGAATACGCTTTCATCTTTTTATTCTGGTTCTAATTAGATGGATTTATGCATTTGAGAAATTATATATGGATGCAGTGGGTAAGTTGAGATATCTTACACATTATTATTAATAGAAAATTCCTTCTTAAGCTGAATGCAATCGCTTAAATTTAGCCCAAATACACTGACATATTCATCCTCTTACGAAAGACGTTAAACATATTCCGTAGATATTATATATTATATATGATTGTTACAAACACACACAAGATCATTAATTGCCATATAAATAAATAAACATTGCATGATTACCTAATTATCATAAATTATATGATTTATGTCAATATAATGAATAATACATTTGGTCTAGATCCATGGTTTGCGTTTCACTAACTCCCCCATAAATGTTCAACTCCATAATTGCAATAAACTGCTTTATCATCCCTGTTTACAACAAAACTATTTATCCAGAAAAACTCTCAAGCACGTCAAAACAACGCCGTCGATATATATATATATATATATATATATATATATATATATATATATATATATATATATATTATATATATATATTATATATATATATATATATAAGATGTATGTTTTCATTAAGGAAACATTCGGTAAAGACTAATATTATCTTTACTATAATTTTATTTCTTTATATATATTTTCCTATATTTTATGCAATAGATGTTTCATGCAACATCGCACATCTACACATGTTTTTACATATGAAGAACGAAAATATATACGGCATTGGTAAAAGTGTTATAAATGTTTGAAATGTATATAATTAAATACACGAAAGTTAGCTTAGTTTTATACACCCTATAGTCGGTTTATTTCCAGCTGACGGTAAATTGAATATCTTAGTCACTGTTTTCTCGATACGTAGTAGAAACATATGAAACTACTATGTCTCTGCATCATATAGTGGTTGACAATGGATCAAAATTAAATTATACGCTTTCACATATTACTCCAATGAATAATGATAGTTCTGACCTTCGAAACGGTTGTGAGCTCGAGTGTGGCTGATGTCTTAAGTTGTATGGGCGGCGTGTGAATCATTAGTGAGGGGATTTGAGGTGAAATACAATTGTTTAAAGTAATATACTCTCACCAACCAAAAAAAAAACTCACCTAAGCCACCATCCCCAAAAACACCCACACAACCACAATAACTATCACCAACCACTAACCACCCCACGTAAACCACCATCCCTACCAAACCATTCAGGCTGATATCCCCAACGAACAAACATACACCCCACCCCCAACCTTTAACATGCCCTCCTCGTAATACCCCGTGATGTACGCCCCCCGCGCCAGCTCAGCGTAAAATGTGATCGTAATTAATTGGCGGAAACGCGAACAAACTGCGAATCAGGTTTAGGTTAGTCTCCCCCCCCCCCCCTCAAATGTGTTTAGTTTACGAAGAGGAGGGGGATTGATGGTGATGACCCTGGAAAATGGGATTAACCCCTTCTGTACTGGTGACTTTTGTTATTTTGTATTAAAGTTACTGTTAGACGATTTTATTCAGGCTTCGAACTGTTTCACTTGACACTTTTAACTACCACAGATCCTTCTTAAATGGCGCAAAATCGCTTAAGTATAGCTAGAGTATATTGAAAAACAAAACAAAAAAGTACAGAAGGGATAACGGGGGCCTAGGGGAGGAGGGGAGGGGTGAGGGGGTGTTATGGGGTTTTCTGGACCCCATTCTGTGTCATGTTTAGCCCCATTAGTTTGGAGATTTAAAGACGTTCGTTCCATTAGTTCGGTGATTTTAAGAACTTTCCTTTGTCAATATTAAGACCTTTCGTGCCTTTCACATGTCGATATTTTTGTTTGTTTCTGGCGAGCTATATCAAGCCTGTAATTTTTAAGAGGACATTTTTAAAAAATTTACAAATTTATCTGAGTGTTTTTATTTATTTTTATTTTGGTTTAAGCGTGATGAGGTCTAACAAGGTCACTAAATAATATAGATAAATAAACAAATTAAAACAAAAACTTAGCTCCTTCTGTACCTTTTCACTATATTATGACTACTAATAGACTATTATATTTAGGTTAAAAAGGGCTTCCAGCAATTAACAGGCTACTAACTATCTCACTTAACCCTTTTTAATCCAACTGATCTTTCTTAAACTGCACAAAATAGTTTACATATAGCTAGAATAAGATCAAATAGACGTCGCCGGTACAGAAGGGGTTAGCTAGACTGGGGATATGTTATTATGAGTGCAATCTATCTTCTAAAGCTATATACCCGAAGCTACCGGAGAAGACTTGTGAATAAAAGGTGTGGATAACACGATCGTCTTAACCCATTCAGTACCGGTGACATCCTTTGCATTATATGCTGGCCAAAAAATAGACAGTTTTAGTAGGCGTAGGAAGCATGTCAACCCGTTAAATTAAAATGTAAAACTTGCAAACTAAACAAACCAAAATTGGGACAAGGACAATATAAAGTCAAATTAAATTATCAAAATCGCTATGTGGAAACAACGCTTACTAAAATGAAAATTATTAAATAAAAGAACACAATCCACCACATAGGGTGTACATCACTACATGAGCAAGTTAATCTGTTTCCCAAGCAAACCAATCGCACATATAACAACGCACTATCGTCACGTTAAAGGAAGTAGTCAAGTTTGGGAAGTCCGGGACGTTCTGGCAAATTTTACTAAACTCTGCATGAATAAAGAAACTACATGTTAAATGTCAAAATATTATTTAAAATCAAATTTGCAACATGACAAGACATTAACAATAGTAAAAAATACAAATATTGATAAGATATCTATACTATTACAAAATAATATATAAAATACAGTACAGCACTCACTAACGATAGTGCTATCGGGTAGGTACCTGTAAGCATAGCATGCTTCAAGTGACCCCTATCAATAACTACCCTACAAATAACCTACATTTATAGCACAAATAAACTAAGGAAATCGCAAAAGTAAGCAATTGATACTATCGACAATGAATACATATAATAAAGAGAAATAATTGCAAAATATGAAGTAACAACAGATTTAAACAAAGAGTACTCTTTTAACAAGAACAATAAATTTAAAAAATCATCAATATTAATAATAATAATAATAATAAAAGAAAAAGATAAACAATAAATACAGACAAAAAGTAAGCAGAGGTTATACAAGAAACTTCAAGTTAAAAATGCTTGATTAAAATTATTGATGTCAAATTTTAGAATACAGTCACAATAATTGACCCTAAAAAGATTAAATTTATGGAACAATTTACTTGCCTCAAAACCTCTGTCCACTAAGAGTCTGTATAGTAACCTAGCTCTAGCCCAAAAGTCATCTACTTTAGTGCAGATTTTACAAAATCTTATTAATTGGGAATAAAAACAATTATAAGTGATTTTACTATCGATATTACTACTAGGGAAAGGAAAGTTTATTACGTTAAAATTAAAATCATCAACTTTGTGATATACTTTAAGTATGCACTGTTCATTAACAATCTCTATATTTATATCAAGAAAATTTTCAAAAAGATGACAGACGAGCTCAATTAATCCTTTTCGCTACCATATACTGTACCCTTCCTAAGCTTCATATAATCGTCTAAATACAGCTGAAATATATATACATGTATTTTTTTTCTATTTCTGAGAGAGAGAGAGAGAGAGAAAGAGAGGGCGTCGGTACTGTTAATCCACCCTATGTACCACTTAACATAATTTTGTAAAGAGGGAATGCATTTTAAGTATTATCTAAGCAAAATGGTTTATTTACCCTTTCGGCATACCATGACATATTCTTTAATTATATTCTGCCATTACTGGACGATTTTGTTAACCCTTACAGTACCTATTATATTTCCTTTGCATCTTAGTCTTTCTAGTGGAAGTAAAATTAAGATTTTCAACCTCTCCCCATATGAGACCTCTTTAATCTTGAAGATAATGTTTGTCTTTGTGTGTTGTATTGCACCAAGAAAGTATGTATCCATTCTGTAATATACACCAAAAAGTTACTGTATAAACCAAATGAGGTTTCACTAATGCCAAGATTTGTATTTATTTTGTTTTGATACCCGGTATATATTGTTTGCAGTTATTTTGTTTTGATACCCGGTATATATTGTTTGCAGTTATTTTGTTTTGATACCCGGTATATATTGTTTGCAGTTATTTTGTTTTGATACCCGGTATATTGTTTGCAGTTATTTTGTTTTGATACCCGGTATATATTGTTTGCAGTTATTTTGTTTTGATACCCGGTATATATTGTTTGCAGTTATTTTACTCATACGCTACTTCTAGATATTAATCTGATAACACTGATTACCTTGTGTTGAATGTTTATACCTGGTTTTCTAGGCTGTTGATAATTATTAACGAACACAAATATCAGTTTCAGCACTTTCTTCATTGGCTAGTCTATAGTTCGCATTTTTATTCAACCTCCCTATCTATAATACCAAACTTGTATATCTCAAATACACGTGAGTTAGTAAATGTTTTATGCTCCCAACCGGATTAAAACCACCAACAGTCAGAACTAGAATAAAACTTTGATACCTTGTAATTGGCAACATTGGAATTTATATGCCAATTTACTAACAGTCATGCAATGGATCCCTCTAGATATACTCAAAATCACTATCCGAATCTATTATTTTTTAAATTGATTATGGTAACGCCTGAAAACCCACTGATCCTGCTACTTTTGCTAATATCAATGACATGTATGTAAATAAATAATGCGGCAATAGTAGAGTACATTGACCTATCACATTGTTAAAAATCGAAACTACATTTGAAAGCTTCTAGCTTCTGGAACGAAACCAGTTATATATCGTTATTATATAGAAACTTGTATGTATAGCTTAATATCTGCATATTTGTAAAGCTCTATCAAATTCCTCAATACACATACATACACACACTTTCAATTCTTCCAAAACCCAATTTATTCATCTATCTACCCATCACAATCTTCCACATGACAATCCTTTACTCATCAAGAATACACAATCAACCCTTCATCTTTCTCAATATTCTTGGCGTTTTCATTTTTTTTCTGACCTTTCTTGAAAATATCATATTACCACACTTTAAAAAACACCTTCCCAGAAGTTAAGGTTGATCAACAGTCTCTGTGGATTTGTTTTACCCCAGCATAGCTTCTTGCTCTGTAAACGGGTACAATGCGCTCATGTATCAAGTATTGTTCGCATGTGTAGGGAGGTTCCACCCATACCGCACTTCTAGAAAGGTTTGAGTCACAACCATTTGGCCTCATCAATGCACCTCTTCTTGCTAATTTTCTTTCTACATGCCACAATGTTGCATCTCTATCACTCTTCTACCCTATTAAAACAGTCAATGCTCTCTCTCTCTCTCTGTATATATATATATATATATATATATATATATATATATATATATATATATATATATATATATTATATATATATATATTATATATATATTGCTATTAATTTCACTGATTAATATAATACTCTATAAGAACCCTCTGTCCCACCCCTACACCTACATAGCTTCACACCACGACCATCACCGTGTATGATCCGCTACACTGACCACATCACTCAACCATGTACGGGTCACCAAGGACCACACAGTCCTTCTGCACTACGGTACGCTCGCTCATCTGTTTTATTGCACTTTGCTTGAGGGGAGATGGAATCGTTTTTCTGGGTTCCCCTTCTCTCTCATGCTTAGCCCCATTAGTTTGTCAATTTCAAAAAGTTTCGTCCCTCTTCTATATAAATATCAATACCTTTCATGCCATTTAGTTGTCGATATTTTCCTGGCGAGTGATAGCGAGTCTGTAATATTAAGAGAAATCGGCCTTTGGCCGGGACATTTTTATATAATTTGTTTTACAAATTTATCTTTAAGGGGGATCTGAGAGTGTTTTGTTAAGCTTAATGGAGGCCTAGCGAATAACCTAAGTAAAACATGAATATTTACACAAATAGACCCAACAAAATAATCAGTCCCCTTAACAGTACCTGAGGGTTTAGCATCATTGAGCGTGGAAATTAATATTAATATTTAATATTAATATAATGTTTTCAAAGTAAATTATCATAGACCACCCTTCAACTAATCTATTGTTTTATTAATTTCACCACAACACCAAACACCTCCAATGAAATTAATGAAAGCATATATGTGATCCACCAGGATTCGAACCAGGGTTATCATACACAGATTTGTTTTAGACACCTTAGCCATTACACCACCAAGACGGTTGCCACAATTGCCACACACATCATGACCCTGACTGTAGCTGAAATAAACAAACTCCAAATAATTGAACACTGAGTTAAATACTTGGAGCCCCAAAATTCGCTTTTACACGAAGTTGATATTCCCTTATGAAGACCTAAATAATGCAGAGCTGTAGTACATCAGAAATATAGAGGAAGAACAATAATGCAGAGCTGTAGTACATCAGAAATATAGAGGAAGAACAATAATGCAGAGCTGTAGTACATCAGAAATATAGAGGAAGAACAATAATGCAGAGCTGTAGTACATCAGAAATATAGAGGAAGAATAATAATGCAGAGCTGTAGTACATCAGAAATATAGAGGAAGAACAATAATGCAGAGCTGTAGTACATCAGAAATATAGAGGAAGAAGATAACCTACGAGTGTAATCCACATAACTAACCCATTAACCCTTAGAGTACCAGCGATGTGTGTTATATTGTATTCTAACTAGATTTAGACCATATTATACAGCTTAGGAAAGATATGTGGTAGTTACAAGGGTTGCTTGTTCTAGTTTGAAGTATTATTATTGTTAAAAGTCCTTCCTAAGCTGAATAAAATAGTGTAATAGTTGGCAGAATATGATAAAAGGCCCGTCCCTGGTACTGGATGGGTTAAGTACCGGTGGCGTCCTTGTCATCATATTCCGGCAACTATTAGACGATTGTATTCAGTTCGGGAAGGACGTCTATCAATTAAAATGATACACACTATCTCAATTGATACTTTTAGCCACCACATATCCTTTCTAAGCTTCATACATTCGTTTACACGTAACTGAAACCAAATATAAGAATGTCGCTGGTACAGAAGGGGTTAACTGAAATAAAAGATGTCACAAAGAATATATAGATGATAATATCCAACAAGTATATAGACAACTTGAAGCGACACACTATTGTTTAGAGACATAACAAGGTTGGAAATGAATAACCTCAAGGAGAATACAAGACAATGGGTGACTGAAATGAATAACCTCAAGGAGAATACAAGACAATGGGTGACTGAAATGTGATACATGAACTACAGTCCAAATATATGTTGAATAACTTTGAAAAGTTGACAATGACTATAAACACCATATAAACACCTGAAGAAGCTATCTGCGAAACGTTGTCAATAAAATGATCCTCCTCATATGGTGTTTATATTTAGTCCAAATCTAGCTTACCTTGGTACAGAGTATGGAAGTATGAAAGAGAACCACAGCACCTATAATGTCATACAGGGCGAGATCGATCACGTTGACAGTAAAACACAACATGTAGGCGACTATGTTTAACCCCTTCTCAACAGGCGACGTCTTTCTAAGTTTATTCTAGCTACATTTATACAATTTTGTGCAGTTTAAGATGGATATGTGCTAGTATAAATGGTGAAGTGAGATAGTTTGAAACCTGTTAACCCTTTCAGACTCATATGACGCAGAGGTTGCCAGATTAGCAATAAGAAATAGAGTTCTCTCACTCTTATAATGACCTCTCCAAAATTAGTTTTCTGCCCACAGCTAACTCAAAGACAACTGCAGAGGTTGAAGTAACTAAACTAAAGGTTTCTAAATACCCCTGATGGTAACAAAGGCTTTAAAGCATCCCCAATAGGCTCAAAATCGCGTCATATGTCGGAGAGGGTTAATTGCTGGAGGCTCTTTCTTAACTGAATAAAATCGTCGAATACTAGTCAAACGAAAACTAATATGCTATCACCGGTACTGTATGGGTTAATGCTTGCGAAACGCCTGTAGGCGAATAGACTTATGGGTTCTATAACCATAAACGGCACCAAGACACCCTCTGGACCCTTATCGTTCCAGCAATGTGTATCTCGCTCTCCCTTTGTTCTCGCAACTTTGACAATTATTATCTCCAGTAAATTATTGTGAGCTGCTCTGAATTCCTTGGTGAAGAGAGTCAGCGGTAAAGTATTTCATAGGTATTAAGTAATGTGTGTGTGTGTGTGTGTGTGTGTGTGTGTGTGTGTGTGTGTGTGTGTGTGTGTGTGTGTGTTATAACAGAAGAAAACAAGGTAAATGGCGATGCAAGTTTTTTTCTATGTGTATGAAGGATACAAACGGCAGGATGCCTGTAACGAGTGTCTCCCAAAAATCCAAAAGAGTGACAGAGCCGAATTCAAGGAACGGAGTCAAAATGCCTGGACACATAAAGTTTAAAGCAGTCTAAGTCATAGGATGAAGGTAAGATTGTACGAGGGAGAGAGTTCCACAGTTCAGTTCTGTTGAGTAAAGAAAGTGAGAAAACTTGCCAATACTTGGGTTGGAGAGCTAAACAATAAAAGTGGGACTGTGTTAAAAGGCGGGTGCCTCACACTCGCAGCAAGAACAGGTATGCACTGAGAGAGCTCTGAAGAACACTGATAGCTGTAATAGCAATAGAAGAGTGAAAGAGATGCAACATTGCGGTGTGTAGAAAGGTATTGTAGAGAACTAGTATGAGGAGGTGAGTTGATTAGGCGGAATGCTAGTGATTCTACTCGTTCGAGGAGTGTGGTAAGAGTGGAACCTCCCCCTACAAGCTAACAATACTCAATATAGGGGCGCACTGTGCCCCGATACAGAGCAAGAAGCTGTGCGGGGGTGTAGAACCAACAGACGGTTGAGCACACCTAACTTCTGGAAAGCTGTTTTAGCAAGAGTAGTAATATGATCTTTCCAAGAAAGGTCGGATGAAAAAGATACACCTAGAATATTGAGAGAAGATGAAAGGTTGAGTTGTGTATTGTTGAAGATTAGTTGATAGTCTTGTGGAATATTGTGATGGAGAGATAGAGGGAGAAACTGGGTCTTGGAGGTGTTGAAAGGAACACAATTTTCTTTGCCCCAATCAGAAATTATTGATAGATCATAAGATCTGTGACCTCGTCACATTTGTTTTGGAGCGATTGTATGCTGGGTTGTTGTGAAAAATGAGTTGAATATTGTAGGTGCGGCCATCAGCATATGAGTGGATAGGACTAGAGGTACAGTTGAGTAGATCATTACTGAATATTTGAAAGAGAACTAGAGACAGGACAGTTGATAGGTTGAGAAAGTGAGTGATGGCCATCCACAACTGTAGCTATGGAACGGTCAGACAGGAAATTAGAGACAAAGGCACAGATACTGTAGAGGGATAGAATCCGAATGAAGGTAGTTTGAAAATTTGAGATTTGTGCCAAACTCTATCAAAGGTTTTTGATATGTCTAGTGCAACAGAAAAAGTCTCACCGAAGTCCTGAAGGAAGGATGACCAAGAGTTAGCAAGATAAGCAAGCAGAACACCAGTAGAACAGCCTTTAAGGAAACCGTACTGGTGATCTGAAAATAGTTTATGAGAAGATAAATGCTTTAACAACATTTTAATAAAGAAGTTTCAAAAACTTTAGCGATGCAAGCAATGAGAGCAATTGGACGATAATTGGAATGTTGAATGGTCACCCTTCTTTGGGACAAGTTGAAGAAGAGCAAACTTTCAGCAAGAAGCAAAGATGTTAGAGGAAAGACACAGACAAAAGAGTTTGCCTAGGTAGGGAGTCAGCACGGAAGAGCAGTTGTTTAATACAAGAGGAGGAACCCTGTCAGCTTCGTACGCCTTTTTAGTATTAAGTCGAGAGGCCAGAAAGTACATCCTTAGAAGAGATTATGATATTAGGCATAATAAGAGAGGGGAGGGGAGGGGAGCGGAGAAGGAGGAGTAGCGCCGGAATCATCCAAGGTGGAGGTTGTAGCAAAGGTTTGAATAAAGAGTTCAGCTTTGTCAGAGGAAGAGGTGACCGTCAATGTGGAAAAGAGGAGGAAGTGAAATTGTTGGACATGTTTTTTGCTAGATGCCAAAAAGCTGGGGAAGAGCTAGAGTTGGAAAGTTCAGAGCATTTGTTATTAGATGAAAAGGTTTTTGGCAAGTCGAAGGACAGATTTGGCTTTATTCCAGGCAGATATATAAAAAGTACGGGACTCTCGAGTTTGAAGGCCACAATCCTGTTAGAATGCTTCCTTCTTATTGCGGACAGCAGTAGAAGAAACGTGAGTAAACCAAGATTATTTTGCATTAGACTAAGAGAAAGAAATGGAATGTATGTCTCCATGCACACGTACGTGTGTAATAATAATAATAATAATAATAATAATAATAATAAACGGTTTATTAAAGAATGGCAGCCTCATGAGCTGAAAATACACATTTTACAATTTAGTGGATGAACATGAGATGTACAGATATGAGGATGGTAAGCTTAGTTTACAAACAAAATAAATAAATCCAATAATGATGCATGTGCAGAATACAAATTATCATAAAATAACCATGAGAGTAAGTGATATACAGTACATATACACATTTATTTACTTACTCATATACAGAACATACGTATATACACGTACGTGCGCACATACATACATATATAGGAACATAAGAACATGCAGTAAGTGTGCACATGTCCGTACACACAAACGCTCACGTATGCTCACAAACATACATACAGAAACTGTTTTGGTATGGTCAGGTTAAAGAGAGTTTACCCTGTCCATTAACTGGGAGGTTAATCCTCGGTAGAGAGAGAGAGAGAGAGAGAGAGAGTGTGTGTGTGTGTGTGTGTGTGTGTGTGTGTGTGTGTGTGTGTGTGTGTGTGTGTGTGTGTGTGTGTGTGTGTGTGTGTGTGTGTGTGTGTGTGTGTGTGTGTGTGTGTGTGTGTGTGTGTGATTATGTGTGTGTGTGTGTGTGTGTGATGTGTGTGGTGTGAGTGTGTGTGTGTGTGTGTGTGTGTGTGTGTGGGTGTGTGTGTGTGTGTGTGTGTGTGTGTGTGTGTGTGTGTGTGTGTGTGTGTGTGTGTGTGTGTGTGTGTGTGGTTGTGTGTGTGTGTGTGTGTGTGTGTGTGTGTGTGTGTGTGGTTGTGTGTGTGTGTGTGACAGAAGGGGAAATATGGAAGAGCTGGGCGTTCTATTGTTAAGGGTGGAAATACATGGATGAAGATACGCAAACACTTAATAATAGATAATGCTTATGCATAGATTTATAATCAGAAGTTGTGCTAGTGAGCAATATGTTCTCGCTCATATGTACGTATATTTACATACATATGTGCATATGACCATATAAATACACGTACAGTACATATATATTATATACCTTATATTCTCAACCGGGCTCGAACCATTGACAGCACATACACACATACATATACATAAATATATGCACATTACATGCATATATGCTCTTCTCTTATCCTACCTGATACTCTCAGCCGGGCTCGAACCACAAACAGTATACACTATAGACACATATACATATACATAAATAACACATACATACATACATATACGCACACATACATACACATATACTGCACATACATAGATACATATATACACATATACATAAACAAACTCAAGCAAATACATACATAATTATATTCTAATGCACACACGCACACACACTTATGCATATATTATTAAAGGTGGGCGCGTATATATGGTGTGACAGGCCGTTATTACAAATTATTAATAATATTAACAATGGTTGGGATAGGACTATTTTTATATCTGTCAGTTCTTGCTCTTATTGGTTGGAGTGTGTTGAAATGACGAGCTGCACGTGTAGGTCTAGGGGCGTCTGGTGGAAGTAAGTTTCTGTGTCGTGGGTGAACAAGCAGCTTAGATGCAAACTGTTTGAGTGTGTTGTAGTGGTGGGTTGAGAGTGCAGGTATGCTAAGGGTGGTGAGAGCTTCCTCGTACCCTGGATATGTGCCACCCAGGATGATCCTGCATGCCCTCCTCTGAACTCTCTCCAGTTGACGTTGTTGTGTTAGGGTTAGAGAGGAGGACCAGGCGGGAGAGGCGTAGGTGAGCTTAGGGAGTATGAAGGTGTTATATATACTCTTCAGCTCATTCTCCGGCGCCCCCAGGGATCTCAACCGCCTTAGCATAAACAACTTGTAAGTGGCGGTCCTGACTGTGGTAGTAACATGTTTCTTCCAGTTCAGTTTGTTGTCCACAGTGATTCCGAGGAGTTTGGTGGACTCAACAAGCTGAAGGGGATGAGGACCAATTGTGACAGTGGGTGGAGGAAGGTCGGTAACGGAAGTGTTTATGTGCATGACCACTGTCTTGTCATGATTGACAGTCACATGATTGTCTGTGGTCCATGCTTGAAGACGGTCGAGGAGGTCTTGTAGGGGGTCATAGTTAGGGGAGGTGTTATCGACAGTAATGCCGACTGTCGAGTCGTCCACGTACTTCCAGTGGAATGGGGTGTCCTTTAGGGCATCATTAATCAAGATGAGGAACAATAGAGGCCCCATCTTTGTGCCCTGTGGGACTCCACATGTGATGTCTAGGAAGGTGGAGATGAAGCCTTGGTATCGCACTGCTTGTCGTCTGTCACTAAGGAAGTCGGTCAACCACGCAACCAGGGTAGGATGTAGCCCCAACTTTATGGCTTTGTTGATGATGATGGTGTGGTCAACAAGGTCAAATGCTTTCCTGAAGTCAATAAAGGCAAGGGCGAGGGAAGTCTTTCTCTTCTCAAGATTTGTGTAAATATAATCTAGGAAGCTAATAAGACAGTGAGTGGTGGAGGAGGTTTTTACGTTGCCAAACTGTTGGGGATCTATCAAGTGACGGATTTGTGAGTAAGCCCAGGTGAATACAAAGTCCTCACAGATTAGACTAGGGATGGGCGTAATGGCAATTGGTCTGAGTTCATTAAGAGAATGTGGGGAGGGGGTTTTGGGGATTGGAGTGACGTATGAAGTTTTCCAGTCTGCAGGGCATTTACTTTGCCTTAAGGAGGCATTAATTATCGAGCAAAGTGGGGTGGCAAATTCCACCGAAAATTCTTTGTATATTTTCATGGGTAGGTCTACTGGGGTTGTTGATCTTTTTTATTTGAAACTGGAAAGCTTTTTGGCCACTTCAAATTCTTGAACAGTTACTGGGGGGGAAGGGGATGGGAGGAAGGCAGGGAGGTTGGTGCGGTCTAGTTTGGGGAGGGTTTGGCAGATGGTAGAGAAGTGATTATTTATCAGTTCAGGTGCATCTACACGAGGGACATGGGAAACACAGGGGATCGAAGGAGTCCCACTACTTAAGCCACAAAGATTCTTAATTTTAGAGTACCACTGACTGATATTGGTTTGTTTTAAATGATGAATCTTTGTAGGGTAGTAAGACTTCTTCGCCCAACGGATTTCCCTTATCACAATGTTGCGTAGGTCCTTGTAGCGATTGTTGTCCGTGTAGAAGGCCTTGTTCCGATTCTGCATCAGTCTCTTGATCCGAGGAGTAATCCATGGGACGTCAGAGGGGTGCATTTTGGTCCTCTTGGTGGGGAAGAAGTGGTGGTAGGCTTCGGTGGTGGTAGATACAAAGTTGTCCCATTTGGCATTAACATCTTCTTCAGTGAGAACCTCCGTCCACGGGTAATGAACCAACCACTGCCCGAACCCCCGCATTGCAGAGTCTGGCGTTGGTCGGTAGGTCCGGATGACGGGGGTCTGTTGGTGGGAGGTGGTAGGGGCAGGTGACCAGAACACAGAGAGATGAGTGCTGCGTCCCACAGGAGGTAAAGGTTCAGGTGGGAGGTACTGCTCATCCATGTCTGTCAAAATAAGGTCAAGAGTGTTGTGGTTGTGGGTGGGGAAGTCAACAATTTGTGAAAGATGCAGCTGTTCTTGAATCTCACAGGTGTCTAGTTCATTGAAATCCCCACAAACCACCAACTTGGATGATGGAAATTGGAGTTTGAGATCATCACATGTATCGATGATGTGGTTGATTAGTGCGGGGCCGGTGGGTGAGCGTGGTGGGTGGTAGATCACACAGTAGATAATGGAGGCAGTGTGACGAGGGTGGGAGGGGGATTAACTCTCACCCAGAGTGCTTCGATTCCCTCCGGGACCTCAATATCCAGGCGAGATGCACACAGCTGTTTCCGGGCGAAAATAGCTACTCCTCCCCCCCCTCCTCTCTGTCCGAAGTTGGTGAAAGAGGTCATAGTCTTGTATCACGCATATTTCTGGGGTGATTTGCCATGCTTCAGTAACTGCTACAATATCAGCACTAATTTGTTTAACTGTCACAATAAGTTCGTCGAGTTTATTACACAAAGAGGTGACATTGGACAGTAGCAGCGATGGGAGGTTATACCAAGTACGGGGAACCTCAAAATGTGCGTATGGTTTCTCTACTGTCACTTTTTTAGGTACTTTTTTGTGTGTTTTTATGATAGGAATTCGCTTGGGGACATTCCTACTTCCTCTCCGGCCACGATTGTGAAAAATGTTCAATTCTTTTAAACGCACTATAGTGTCTGAAGGTGGGTATCCAGCCCCCTTTTTAAGACGAATTAAGGAGGAGGCAGAGTAGCAAGGCGACATGGTTGATTATCCTCTGTTTCCTGTTTAATGTCTAGTTCGTTTGGTAATACACAATAACACTGTAAATTACAATTGCACTTATCATAAATAGATTGTTCACTTGAGGTACAGATACGGTGATGGAGTCGAGGATGAACTGTGTGAAGGTGAAAGGTCACAAATCCGACCCGGGCGGCTACGAGAGCGCCTTGGAGCACGTCTTCACCTCACGGTATCAGGCGGCCGAGTGGTGTGTGTGTGTGTATGTGTGTGTGTGTGTGTGTGTATGTGTGCCGGAATATAACAGACAAACCTTTACTGTTGCTCACCTTCAAAGGGGACGTAGCTTTACTGAAACAATATTCATGTATATTGTCAATTTAGTGTAATCACAATCATTGGTTTGTATTAATTACTTTGATCTTATTTAATTTCCTCTGCCTTTGATTTCAACTCTCTCTCTCTCTCTGCCTTCAGATTTGTTGTATTTATATTTACTAATATGTTATATTGTAATTATACTGTGTAACATATATTAGTGCTTAATGAAAGACACTTTCAATCTGTCCAAATGGTCCGTAAGTAACTTAACGTAACGCATACGCACAAACTCACTCACTCACTCTCTACGGCTTTTTAGACGGAGGGTGGAGATAGAGCCTTTTACTGTGCTGTCCTATTCTTCTACTAAAAACCATCCTTATCTAATAGTATTAAGGACGGACCAACTAGTAGGGACCGCAAGTTCTGTGTGGTCTGAGTATCTGTGTAACTCTCTCGCTCACACACACAAGTACCCAATCTACTCCACACTACAATTAAACATCAAATGGCCCTTGGCACAGAGAACGACAATGACACACGTACCATAAATCCTTCATAATTCTAACGACAAACTATCAATTACCATTAGCTCTCCCCCCCCCCCCCCCTCAGTCTCACTCTCTCTCCCACACACTCATCTTCACATTTCACAAACAACAAATGAAGCTTACTCCAGAGGGCGACAGAGGCACAATCACCATCATTCTCTCAATAGGCCAAGAACAAACAAACCTTTCACTCTGTTTGTAAACATCAATGTGCATGAACACTTTTCCCTCCATCATAGTCTAAGAGCATTTTGTATTATTTTATGGCTACTCAATTTCTGATCCATTTGACACTAAATCGTGACCTAGCCTAAATGTACTTGATTTAAAGATTCATATTTGTTTTCACCAACCCACCAATTAATTTACAAATAAACCTAACTAGTGATAGCAATGAAAGTAATGAATGCATGTGGTACTCCAAGGACTCGAACCTATGATACTCGCATTGAAATTCTGAACACTAAGCATTAGGCTATCAAGACAGGTTCCTTTGTTTTATCAGGCTTCCAATAGATAGCCCACAAAGATTTTTTTTTAGTATCGCAAAGTTTAAACCATCAATTATCTCATCCAATGTAATGAGTGATACATGAACAGAAAGAGGGTTGCTCATACTACAATATATATACATTAACCCTCAATTCGCAGACCTTCATATGATAGGAGAAAAATTGGCCATCTGTACGGTGCCCGTCATATGATAGACGTAATTTTGAAGCTATTATGAGCGATGAGAGAGAGATCGAGCATTGCAAGGGCAATAAGCAGGCTTGATCCGCTCACCACGGTCCCACGGCGCATACTGAAGTCAACCACGGATCTCTCTCAAGCCTCACACACTTCTCACGCCAAAAAACGACAAAATGACCCTATTTTCGCCGATTTTCCCCTTCGGTTGAACGATCGTTGCAAGATAACCCACGGATGATTCAGGGATGATTCAGGTGTCAATGGAAAGGTCTATCATCGCCCTTTCACAGATGTAGAATTGTATTACGCTCTGGTTCTTGCTTATTCATAAAAAAGAACATGGAATGAAGGTAATTTTCGGTAAATATAGCCGCCTTGCGAGACGGTGATATACACCCCCCACCCCCCACTCTTTGAGAGTTAACTTTTAAGTATATATTATTATGTTCTATCCAACAACCAACTCTACTCCTAAAATCAATTAATGAAATTTAACAAACACATGTGGCAGTCCGTGGATTCGAACCCAGGATGCTCACACTGAAAATCAACACCTTATGCATTGCGCCACGAAGACAGTTATATATTTCAGATTGAAGTTTGTTCGATAATACAAATATTCATTGTTGATTGGCGTTCAAGTAGTTACAATTGTGATATATCCCGAGAAATATTGTTTCATATGAAATACAAAGAATTTCTTACTGGCATTCCTACAAAGTTATTGGAATTTGTTTAACATAAATAGATTTTCTTATATGCATATATGCATATATTATATATATGTGACTCCTGCCAGCGTTGGCAGAATCGCCTCCCGGTAGCCACTAGCGCTCGCCAGGGCAGTGAAATGGGCTACAGTCTATCTACAATGTTGTACTTTCTTTCTTGTGAATTGTCATGTCACAGGCAGTATAGAAGTGGTCTTTATTTTCGCCTGTGACAATGCATTTATATTTTATATCATGAGTTGAACATGAGATGCATTGTAGTGTAGTTGAGAGAGAGAGCGCGAGCGGGCAACGAGACTGTAGTGAGTATTGCTTTCCCTCCTCCTTCCTTCCTCCCTCCCGGAGGAGTTCCTCGCCCGCGTGGCTTTCTCTTGGTTTTGATTGGCTGGTGGTTCCTGGCGCCTTCTGCAGGCCTGCTGTCTGGTGAGGTAGCGGCCTGTGATTCGCTGACCACCATGCCTTTGTGTGATCCTGGGGTCCCGAGGAGCTACTCTCTTCAGAGCTTGCCTGACCAGCATACCCTTCACATCTCCCTTACCACCTGTCCCCGACTTCTACCTATAAAGCACTTTCTCTCAACTTCTTACCTCTCATTCTTCCAATCTATTTAACATCGTAACTCCCCTTTGGTTCTGCACGATTTCATATATCGGCCATCGTATTATATGCTGAAGCTCTCAGATATTACAAGACTGTTTAGTTAGGCATTTTGGAGGGGTTACCATTTTGTCTGTAGAAGTTCGACACACTCACGGTGTCTCCCTACCTTTTTTCTTGTCTGTTTGCTGGGCTATTTAATGCTAGACTGGGGTGAGGCTATTGTTGTTGTGATTTCCGATGTGTACCAGGTTTTGTTGAACCTGTACAATCGCAACGGATACGTGGGAAGCCTAGGTGGTCTTTCTGACTGTGTACCTTGTGAGTTTAGCACTGTGTTGCGAGTGAGGGCTTTTGCCACTGCCACCCAACACTCTGCTAACTCGTTTTGCTTTAACTTTGAGAGGGTCGCCAGGAGAGAACCAGATACTAGCGATCTAGATCTCTCAAGAGAGCACCCCATCATTTAACGTAATTTGGCCGAACAGTCTTAAGGACCTCACTAGGCTACGAGCCGCTTGCTCCGCCATTGTTTCCTAGCACATAGAAAAAAGCCTACGACATCCCAGCTAGACTTTATTCGCCTAGCAGACACCCGATTAGGATTATAAACTCTTATGTTATGTATGCAGCATTTTTATTCACGTTGATTGTAAGCCTTGGTTGTTGTTGAGTTGCACAACCCGAGCAGGCTTTTTGAGTTGTCTGAGGAAGTACTTCTTTTGTTGTTGGAGATAATACTATTGCGCATTTATTATTATTCCCGTGCCAGTTAACACTGTATGTCCATACACTTGTTTTATCTTGTTCCTGCTTTATATAACAGTTCAAAATCCGATTCGATCATCTTAAGCAGCATCCGACTTTCTTCAGAAGATTCCTGCTCGATGCTTTAGGACTTTCATTCACTTTCTTTAATATAGGAGTGACAGTTTATTATTGTTTAGAGTAACTTTAATTATACCTTCTTCTTGTTTGCATTAAATCATTGCAGTGATTTAATTAAGCTCTCTATCTTTTTCCTTGTATACATTATTAACGTAATTGTATGTTGCTGTGATCAGGCTGTATCAGAGATCATCAGCCTGTAGTAGTAGTGCATTTATACCGAGTTATAGGATACCTCGTTATCGCAGATTTGACTCTGGAGGGTATAGGTGTTTTTGTGCGCCGTCATTATAAGTTCGAGGGTTGGATCTAGTGTTACCGTTGTGGCTGTGTGCCTTTCTAGTCCAATGATTAAGAGCCCTTGTTTTATAGAGTCCCGGTCGTAACACATAATCGCAAACCTTACACTCGTGATTTTGAGTATGACCACCAAACCCAAAACGTTCACTCGTGAACTATTTTCACCCACAAAAATTGTGTCGCTTATATCTCAAAAGATAGATGAAAGCCTAATCTAGACAATCAACGTAGGAAAACCCACAAAACCTCAAATAATCATGGATAAAATGTTTTCATACTAAACTATTGATTTCATCCCCATACAGTTGTTATAATATTATATGATATAAGAATTGTTTTTCACGCTCTTTTAACAAAAGTCACCAATTTTTGTTTTGTCAGCAAGACTTTGTTATATGAATATACTGAAAAAGGTACAACTGAGTGGAAAACAGTTTAAAATATATTGGTGTTATTGTTTTGTTATGAAGTTCAGTGCTATGTATTATACTTATACTGTATGTGTAGCTCATGGAATGAGAAAGAGAATATATCAACAACGAACTTCCTAGACCAGTTTTTTTTTATGAATATTTATATATATTCACATTTGTCAGACATGATTCTAAACACTAGATACCGTCAGACATTCAAATTCCTATTTCCAGTCAACTAATAATGCGATACACTATATATATTTACGGAAAACAATCACCTACATAATGTACAATAATAGCATAATGTATTTTATAAACACTTACGAGTTAGAGCAAGTTCTCCAGAGTTTGCATACAGCCATCCTTGTATGCCGGGACAGCGACCCCCCCACCTTCACTCATGATTACAGGCTGAAAAAGAAAGCTGGTGTTGATTTTCTTGGTACTGTTTTCGATGTCGCACAGTGTTGCCAATAGTTTATCGTCTTTTCACATCACTCGCTATTTGTAGCGGAAATTTCACAAAGATCAAGTTGTTTGGTTATTGCTACCGAATGTCTGAAGGCTTGCCTTGGCTTTGGAACATAATTCGAGTGGTTGTACACTTCAGGAAAAACCTCTAAGCCACTCAATTCGTAATTCTGAGTGTCAAAGTGTTAATTTAGTTACCGTAACCTTAAATAATTGATTGTTTCCTTCCTTAATGAAATCCTACTGAATGGTAACCTAATATATATATAATATATATATATATATATATATATATATATATATAGATATATATATATATATTATATATATATATATATATATAGGGTTGAACAATTTGTACTGATATCGGTGACTACGCTGATGGCAGATTATAGAATTTAGCAACGTTCAGAGACGGACCAGGGTTAAATATAATGTTGTCAATTACATTTTGGTAATATTAATGGACTATTTCGCCCTGATATCGGCAAATAGACTAAAGATAAAAATTAATAACGTAGGTGACGGAATTATTATACAACTGTAACTCAGAAGTTACATGGTTGGATTCATAAAAAGTAAAAGGAACAAAAGTACTACAGTTTCTTCAATTTAGTATGTTCTCTAGACCTCCATCAAGCTTAAAATTACACCCCCTAGACCCCTTTCAAGATAAATGTATACATTTTTCGGTAGAATAATGTCCCGGCTATAGGCCGGTTCCTCTCTAACTACAGACTCGCTATCGCTTGCCAGGAAACATTCGACACTTAAATGGCACGAAAGATTTTGAAATTGACAGATGGTGGGAACGTTTTTAAAATCGCCAAACTAATGGGGCGAACGTCTTTATATCACAAAAACAATGGGGCTAAACATGAGGGAGATATGGGTTCAGAAAAAAATATCCCTCAAGTGGAAATCTCCCCCTAAACACCATTATATTCAGATCAATGTCTCAATAATAGGTTTTATTGTTTGGTTTATAGTCAATAGTTTTGTTGATGTTTAGAGTTTATTATTCTATCTATCTATCTATTGCCTGACGCCGTGATCCCCGAAGGAGTGGCCACGAACGAACAGCCCCCATGCACCACTGTCCCCAGTCAGTCGACGCCCCTCCTCCCAACCAGCACCACCTTCATCCATATACTTCCTCACTCCATCCTTCCACCTCTCTTTCGGTTTACCTCTCCCTCTCTGTCCTTCCACCTCGCTCTCGTACACCCTCTTAGTCATTCTCTCGCTTCCCATATGGCCAAACCATCTCAAGGTGTTCCTTTTCACACTTTCCAGCACATCTACCTCCACACCACACCTCCTTACTTCCTCATTCGTCTGTCTATCCCTCCATGTAACTCGGGAAGTTATTTATTGCACTAGATTTCGTTAGTATATACTGTATATATATATACTGTATATATATATCCAGTTTATGGAAAATCTGAGTATTTTTCTAATTTCAGGAAGCAAACTGGGGTATTTCCGCCAAAGTGTATAACGAGTATAGAGAGCGGTAGAGAGCCAGCATGTATTTGTTAATGTTTTTGACAGCAGGCTAAATTTGTACATTTTTTATAGAATAAATTCTCCGGGGAAGCCGAATTTCTCCATACAATGCTGGCTCGCTTTCGCTCGCCAGGAAGAAATCGACACCTGGATGGGGATAAAAGTCTTAAAACAGTAGGCTGAATGGGTACAAGGCAGAGAAAAGGAGAGCAAATATACAGGTGACCTTCCTTAACCCTCTCCCGACATATGACGCAATTTTGAGCCTATTGGGGATACTTTAAAGACTTTGTTACCATCAGGGTATCTAGAAACCTTTAGTTTAGTTACTTCAACCTCTGCAGTTGTCTATGAGTTAGCTGTGGGCAGAAAACTAATTTTGGAGAGGTAATTATAAGAGTGAGAGAACTCTTATTGCTAATCTGGCAACCTCTGCGTCATAAATGTGTGAAAGGGTTAATATTACTGGGTAGTAAAAGTTAATCCTTTCTCCATGACCCGTCTTTTTCCTGTATTCTGGCTACAGTTAGACGATTGTATGCAAATTAGGAAGGATTTATATAGAAGAGGTAATAATGATCTCGACTAACTCTGAACCTCTTATAAACCTTTCTTAAACTACACAATATGGGGAAATGATAGCCAGAATAAACAGCTAACACGCGCCATATTCCACAGGAGGTTAAGCACTTTAATACTGTATATTGATATAGTGTCCATAGCAATATTAATGGGTGGTTTACTTTTATAAATAAAGAAGTGCTTATATAAAATCAAATGAGGTAGTATTAACCCGTTTAGTACCGGTGACATCCACTTCATTACATTTTGGCAACAATTAAACGGCTTTATTCAGTTTAGGAAGGCCCTCTAGCAATTAAAAAACCTCCAACTCTCTCATATATCCCTTGTAACTCCGACAGATCGTTCGTAAGTTGCACAAAATCGTTTAAATATAGCTAGATTAAAATAATAAAGACGTCGCTGGTACAGAAGGTATTGCAATGTTCAACCCCCGGGGGTCCCATCTCATATACGCTCATAGAAATACAATAACTCCTGCACGCTATCAAACAAACCATTACAAGCATAACGAGAAACTTACTATAATGTAATTAACACCTACACAAATCCCCCCCCCCCCCCACACATCACAAATGAATCTTACCGCAGTGAAAGTCAATTACGCATGAACAATAATATACTGATTATGAGACAATCAAGCTACTATATAGAACTCTCTCTCTCTCTCTCTCTCTCTCTCTCTCTCTCTCTCTCTCTCTCTCTCTCTCTCTCTCTCTCTCTCTCTCTCTCTCTCTCTCTCTCTGACAGCGACACAAACCCACATTACAATTTAACATCAAATGCCACTCACCCCAGAGAGGACAAGAACACAAGCATCATTATTGCCTCATAAACAGACGAATCAGACTTTTGTTTAACCTTTTGAATCAAATGGCCACTTCATTAGTATTATCATTATTATTAGTAGTAGAAGTACAGTAGTATTAAAATGAATATATTAAGTTCTATATATAGTGTTTCTATGTGAGTGATGGAGACAAAAGGCAGAACTGCCTGTAGCGAGTGCCTTCCCCAGAGTTGAAAAAGTGGGAGGGCCAAAATCAAGGGACGTTCAAGCCAAAATGCCTGGACACACCGAGTTTCAAGCAATTTAAGTCATAGGAAGAAGGACAGACTTATTCTGGGAGAGAGTTCAAGAGCTCAGCTGTTGAATAGAAGAATGGCTGAGAATAGCGTTTCACTCTTGGGTTGGAGAGTTGCACAGAGTAGGGTTGGGATTGTGTTGCAAGACGGGTACCACGTACCCTACATAGATGAGGTGGTATACACAGGAAGAGCTCTGAGGAACGCCGATTATTGTAGTAGCCATAGAATAGCAAGAGGGAGAGAGATTGCAGAGATTTGGTGAGTTGACGAGAGTTAATGATACGAAAAGCCTTTCTTTCTACTTTGTCTAGGAGTGTGATGTGAGAGGATCCTCCCCACACATGTGAACAATGCTCAATACAAGGACGCACTGTGCCCCTGTACAGAGCAAGAAGCCGTGCAGGGATAAAACAAACATTGAGGCGATTGAGCACACCCAGTTTCTGGGAGTCTGCCTTAGCAAGACTGGTAATATGGTCCTTCCAAGAGAGAACAGAAGAAAAAGAGATACAAAGAATATTGAGAGAAGATGAAAGATTGATTTTTGTTTTGTTGAAAGATAAGGGATAGTCTTCTAGGAGTTCCGGACGGGTAGATAGATGGAGAAATTGGGGTTTGGAAGCATTAAAGGCAACAAGGTTTTCTCTACCCAAATTAGAAATAGTAGTTGGATCAGAAGATAAGTGTTGTATGGCTTCATTAAGTTTGTTTTTGAGGGATTGCTGGCTGAGGCTTCTGGAAAACTAATTGAGTAGTGTAAGGTAGAGTCATCTGCGAATTAATGGATGGGACTAGAGGTACAGTTGAGAAGATCATTTATGAAAATTAGAAAGAGAATGGGAGATAGGACAGAGCCCTGAGGAACACCAGAGTTAATAGGATGAGGAAGTGAGAGATGGCCTTTCACAACCACAGCTATGGAATGGCCGGTAAGGAAATTGGAGACAAAGGCACAGATGGAAGGATAGAAACCGAAGGAGGGTAGTTCAGAAATTAAAGATTTGTGCCAGATTCTATCGAAGGCCTTCGATATGTTTAGCTCAATAGAAAAGGTCTCACCGAAGTCCTGAAAAGAGGATGACCAAGAGTTAGTAAGATATGAAAGAAGATCACCAGTAGAGCCATACTGGCGATCTGAGAATAGATTATGGGAAGAGAAATGCTTAAGAATAGTTTCAAAAACTTTAGTGATACAAGAGATGAGAGCAATTGGACGATAGTTGGAGGGTTGAGAGCGGTCACCCTTCTTTGGGACAGGTTGAATGAGAGCAAACTTCCAGCAACAAGGGAAGACGTTAGAGGAGAGACCGAGACAAGAGTTTGCCTAAGCAGGGAGTCAGCACGGAAGCACAGTTTTTTAGTACAACAGGAGGAACACCGTCTGGACCGTACGCCTTCTTAGTATTAAGCCCAGAGAGGATATTAAGTACATCTTTAGAAGAGATTAGGATAATAGGCATAAGTAGGAGAGAGGGTGGTGGAGTCAGAGGAATAACACCGGAATCATCCAAGGTGGAGTTTTAAGCGAAAGTTTGAGCAAAGAGTTCAGCTTTGTCAGAGGAAGAAGTGATGGTTGTGCCATCAGAGTGGAAAAGGGGAGGGAAAGACGAGGAATGGTGATGGGCTGGTCTCTCAGAGTGAGAACTGAACGATCTCTGCCATACCCATAGCTTACTATGACTGTTCCTTTTACTTTTATATTTTCTAGATCTCAAGTGACGACGTCTCTTCCGTGGATTGACCTTCCAGTCTACCTAGATTGGAAGCCAAAGCGTCACATTTTTTCCTTTGCCCCTCAACTTTCTCTTCATAATTGCTGAGGGGCACAGGGCCCTGGGTGGAGCTTTGGTTTCCCGGGTGTTTCCGCATCCTCCTCAGCTCCCCGCCATGGAGTGGCTTCGGTCACCCAGGCTTTATTGTGGTCGGCAGTGAGGGTTCTGTGGGGGCGCATGGTTATGGCCTTGGCCTTGCTCGGGGCCTTGGGGCTGTTCGGCCAGGCAGCTTGGGGAACAACAACGAGGAAGAAAAATTGTTGGAGAGGTTTTTGGCTAGATGCCAGAAAGCTTGGGAAGAGCTCGAGTTTGATAGTTCAGTGCATTTATTATTGATGAAAGAGTGCTTGGCAGGTCAAAGAACAGATTTGGCTTGATTCCGGGCAGAAACCTAGGAAGAATGAGATTCTTGAGTTTTAAGGCGTCGGTACCGTTTGAATGAATCCTTGTTGCGGACAGCAGTAGAACAAGCGTGAGTAAAAAACAAAACAAAAAACAATTGCATTAGTCTGAAAGAAAGAAAATGGAATGTATGCTTCCATACCTGAGAGTATTATCTTGGTAATGCGTTCAGCATTCTCCGAGGGTGCCCGGCCACAGAAACAAGTCATTCTATGGGAAATCAAATAAGTACTGCCGAAGAGCCTCCCAGTCGGCAGTGCCAAAGTGCCACAAGCGCCGCCGGTTGGGAGGATCGGGTGGCCGTATTGGAGGGGACAGATAAATTTATGGTCGGAGGAGCCCAAAGGAGAGAAAACATTTACAGTAGAAGAAGAAGGGTTAGAAATTAGAAACAAGTCAAGAATGTTGGGCCGATGTCCGAAGCGATCTGGGACACGGGTTGGTTGCTAATCTAACTGCTCTAGGTAGTTTAGGATAAAAAAAAACTTAGGCTTGTTCATCAGGTTGGTCAGTAGAATCAGAGGAGAGCCATATTGGCGGTGGTGAACGTTGAAATCTCCTAAGATGGAGATTTCAGAGAAAGGAGAAATGGATAAATGTGTTCCACTTTAGAGTTTAGATAGATTCAATACAGGAAATATACAGGAAACAAATTAGGTATGGCATAAGGGAACACAATTAGGTGTATATAATATCAGGGAACATTGTTTTGCATTTATTAACATTAGGGGAAAATAGATGTTTAATAATATATCGGAAACAAATTAGGAGTTACATATTGTGAAAGAAACAAATTCGGTGTTTCATAACATAAGGGAAGCAAATTTGGTTTATATTATTATAAGGAAAACATATTCAGAGTTTTAGAATAAAAACGAAAGAAAAGTGTTTTTAAAAAATAAGGGAAAATTTATCTACATGATATTATATTGCACTTTACGATTTTGTGCAGTTTGAAGAGGATCTGTGGTGGTAACAAGGGTTGAGTGAGATACCTCGAAACTTGTTAATTGCTGGACGCCCTTTTTGAACTGTTGTTCAACCCTCTCCGACATATGACGCGATGTTGAGCCTATTAGGGATACTTTAAAACCTTTGTTACCATCAGGGGTATTTACAAACCTTTAGTTTAGTTACTTCAACCTCTGCAGTTGTCTTTGAGTTAGCTGTGGGCAGAAAACTAATTTTGGAGAGGTAATTATAAGAATGCGAGAACTCTTTCTTATTGCTAATCTGGCAACCTCTGCGTCATAGGAGTCTGAAGGGGTTAATTGTTGCCAGAATTAAATTGAAAGGACGGCGACGGTACAGAAGGGTTGCCCATCATCAACAAACGACTGACATTTATATTAATTATGTTGTGCCCCAATATAACTTTAATTTGCGAGGGAGGAATAAATATGTGTTAGTTGTTGTTGTTGTTGTTCCCTAAGCTGCCTGGCCGAACAGCCCCGAGTCCTTAACCCTTCCTGCCCGGTTGTCATTTTAAAATGACACCACGAAATAAGGGCATGTGCCCGGGTGTCCTTTCAGGACTTTTAAGCTTGAAAGCCTATTCAGCTTGGTCTGAACGCCGTGCGTCCGACGCATGTAAACAAAGCCGATCGTTGCGTCACCGCACCTCCGAAAAGAAGAAGGAGAAGACTCTTTTGTTATTGTATGTCTGTATGTCGTTGTTTCAGTAGTGAAAAGATCGTCGTATTGCTAACATCGCCTGAAAATGCTCTCCACTGAAATCGTCATCACAACTGAACCAGTTGACTTAGAGAGCTCTACTCAACGCCAGTCTACAGATTGGAAACCGCACTACATTTATAGATGCGTGGCAAATTTCTAGCAGTTAAAATTAACTAAAATACAGTAGCCTAGGCCTAGAAGTTTTTTGGCCAGATCGCCCGGGTAGCCCACCCTGTCCTTTGGAGATACAGCCCGGGCCAGGAGGGTTAAGGAAGGCCATGGCCACAGTCGGGCTTTCCCACAGAGCTCTCAAAGAGTGTAAATTGTGTTTTTGGCATAAGTGGTTGTGTGAAATGCAGTCTTCTATGATGTGTTTAATGGTATGGGGTGCTGTGTTACAACCCGGGCAGGTGTCGACGACGGAGTCATCCAGTCTCTTCCGATAGCTAAGAAGAGCCGGATGGTGTCCGCATCTCAGCCTGGCCAGGTGGACTCTGTCCTCGCGAGGAAGGGAGGATTCAGAAGGATGGATTTCGGGGGGTAGTGCTTGCAGCTGCCTGTTGTCTATGAGTGAGTGGATGGAACGGCGAGTGATATGAATATGGATGTGCTTCCGGAAGTTGGTTTGGGGTGGGCAGGGAGGGAGAGAAGACAGTATTTGTGTGTGATAGCGTGTGCTGGGTGTTGTTTTGATATTTCTTGGTGTCTGTGGGTGTGTAGCCATGTAGTGTAGTGGGTGGTGTTGATTCGTGGAGGCTGCTGCCAGGAATTGTGTGCCTCTCATGTCTAGATGATCTTTGACTTTGAGGACTTTGGTTTCTTGATATGCGTTTGTAAACGGCCGTGGAAATAATTATTAGGGGAAGTGAAAATGAAGCATTTATATTAGTGGCCCGTGTAATGTTAATGGGGTTATATCTATCAAGGAAGAGCATTTTGGATATGATTATTATTAAAGGCATTATTCAATTTGTGATATATTTTAATCTCTCTCCCTCTCTCTCTCTCTCAGTAAGATGCTATCGTGTTTCCTTATATTCGGGAAGGAAGGGTCTTTGGAAGTAAAACAGTGATCTGAAAGAGTTTTTACAATAGTCATACATAAAGTTACAAACACACAGACTGCACAGGCCTTGCTCTCCCTACTAGGCAGTCTGGACTTTATTCTACATATAATTTATTACGAAGTGTAAAACAATGATAGCAAAGTAGAAGCAGAGGTACAGTCGGCTGCACAATTAAAGATGGTTCATTAACCCCTTCCGTACCAGTGCCATCCTTCGAAATATCTCACTTAACCATTTCTACAACCACAGATCCTTCTCAAATTGAACAATGTTTTCTAAATGTAGCTAGAATAAGAATAAAAAGACGTGGGTACAGAATGGATAAAGGGGAGATGGGCGTGTTTATTTGCTTATTGTTTTATCTTTAAATTATGTTTTGGTGTCCTCCCTAGACCTCCATCAAGCTGTAAAAAAAAAAACCTAGACCCCCTTTCAAGATAAATTGGTACATTTTTCGGTAAGAAAATTTCCCAGCCATAGGCTGGTTACTCTTAACATAACTGACACCTAAATGACACGAAAGGTTTTAATATTGACAAAGAAATGTGGTGTAAAGTCTTAAAATCGCCAAACTAGTGAGCCGGACGTCAAAACATTTAAAAACCAATGGAGCTAAACATGAGGGAGACAGGGGGACCAGATAAAACAGCCCATCTCCACCGGTAACATTGAGGGAAATCACAGTTGCTCAAGGGAATGAGCGAAGTATTTAGCTTTGTCAGGAGAAGACGTAGCGGTGGTGCCATCAGAATGGAAAAGAGGATGGAAAGATGAGGAAGTAAAATTGTTGGAGAGGATTTTATCTAGATGTCAGAAAGCTTGGGAAGAACTAGAGTTGGAAAGTTCAGAACATTTGTTATTGATGAAAGAGTTTTTGACTAGTAGAAGTACAGATTTGGTTCGATTCTGGGCAGAAACATAAAAAAAAAAAAACAGAGATTGCCGAGTTTGAAGGCGACAGTACCATTTGAATGCTTCCTCCTTATTGCGGACAGCAGTAGAGCAAATTTGAGTTAGCCAAGATTATATTGCATTAGACTGGGAGAATGAAAATGGAATGTATGCCTCCAGGCCCGAGAGGATTACCTCGGTAATGCGTTTAGCATTCTCCGAGGGTCCCCGGTCATGTAAGCAAAAATTATTCCATGGGAAATCAAAGTACTGCCGAAGAGCCTCCCAGTAGGCAGAGCCAAAATGGCACAAGCGCTGCCGGTTGGGGGGTCAGAAGGCTGTACTGGAGAGATAGGACAGGTAACAGAGTTATGGAGTTAATCGGAAGAGCCCAACGGAGAGAGAAGATTTACAGTGTAAGAGGAAGGATGAGAGGTTAGAAATAGGTCAAGCACGTTGGACCGATCTCCAGGGCGGTCCAGGATAGGGGTGGGGTGATGAAATAACTGCTCAAAATCATTTAGGATAGAACAGATGTAGGCTTGTTCAACTATGTATATCTATCTATTACCAGATGGGAAAAACTCCATTTATATGTCACGAATCTTCCCATGGATTTTATTTTTGGAATCGGTTAGTTTTCATTAATATATAGTGTTTGTATTTAATTACAAACCTAATGAGTTATACTACCAGATGCCCTAATCCCTGATGGGTTGGCCATGAACAAACCTCTTCCAGGCAGCTCTATCACCCAACAACACTCGTCCCTCCTCCCAGCCCATGCCGCTCCCCCATACAACTCTGCACTCCATCCCACCACCTCATTCTCGGTCTATGCTTCCCTCTAACGTCTTCCACCTTACTCTCATATTTCCTCGTTGTCACCCGCACGCTCTCCATTCGCTCCATGTGACCATACCACTTCAATACATTGATCCCGGCAATTTCCACAACCTCCACCTCAAAACCACACCTCTCGCATACTTCCTAGGTCGTCAGTCTGTTCATCCACGTGACTCCACAAGCTCCTCTTAAAAAACTAATTTCGACTGCTCTCACTCTAGATTTGTATCCATCTAGTATAGTATAGTAGTATTTCGCAACTACTACAACACTATCATGTATTGACCTCTTTGCTAACCTCTCTAATCCTTATCACCATTCTTAATGCACCTACAACCCTTCTATCCGTTTTCTTATTAATGTGAGCAAAGGGGACAAAAGGCAAAGCTGCCTGTAACAAGCGTCTCCCTCAAAGTTCAAAGAGTGACAGATAACCAAATTCCAGGTATGTTATGAGTCAAAATATCTGGACACACTGAGCTTGAAGCAGCTTATTGTAGCCTATAGGATGAGGGAAAGAAAGATTGAGGGAGACAGTTTCAAAGCTTACTTGTTGAGCAAAAGAAAGGCTGGGAAAATTGATTCACTCTCGGGTTAAAGAGTTGGACAGCATAGGGGTGGGAGTGTGTTGAAATGCAGGTCCCCGCGTGACTGTACCATTTTGAGAAGTGTGGTATGGGTTGAATGTCCCCACACATGTGAACAATACTCGATACATGGGGCCACTATGCCCCTATACAGAGCAAAAAGCTGTGTGGGGGTGAAGAACGCACGGAGACAGTTGAGAACACCTATATTCTGGGAAGCTGTTTTAATATGAGTGGTAATATGATCTTTCCAAGAAAGGTCAGAAGAAAAAGAAACACCAAGAATACTGTGAGAAGACGAAGGTTTGATTTTTGTATTGCTAAAGAATAAGGGAAAGTTGTGTGGAAGAGCATGACAATGGGTAGATAGGAGATTTTCTCTGCCCTCATTCGGGATAGTTGTTAGATCAGAAAATAGGCGTTCTATGGCCTCATCAAGTGAGTTTTGGAAAGGCATTGTGGAAAACTAGTTGAAATATGTATATATGAGTGGATAGGACTAAAGGTGCAGTTGAGATTATAAATATATATAATAAAGAGAACACGCGACAGGACAGAACCCTGAAGTTGATAGATTGAGGAAGTGAGCGATGGCTGTCCACAACCGCAGCTATGGAACGGCCAGAAAGGAAATTAGAGATAATGGCACAGATGGAGGGATAGAAACCAAAGGAGGGTAGTTTACAAATTAACCGGGTAGACCCCAAGAGATTTAATATACAGTATATGTACACTCTAGGGCCAGCCACTTGTCATTTTTTTTTTCTGGAAAACACATGGGATGGGTTAGGCAATATACTGGAAAATCAATCTCACGCGCGCCCAAACGCATACGAATGGACTTGAAGGGTTGCCAACCATTAGTATTGTTCCGTGGGATCCTAAAGTAGTTCCCATACATGAACCCTGTAGGCTTTATAGGACCAGAGTACTTAATGCGGACGCAACCATTGCGTCGCTGGGGTTTAGCATTACACACATAGGTGACGCATAATGTGCATCGCTGGTACTCAAGGGGTTAAAGATGTGTTCTAGACTCTATCAAAGGCTTTCGATATGTCTAGCGCAATGGAGTAGGTCTCACCGAAGTCCTGAAGGCCCTGTTGCACTCTGTTTTGTATCTCACTCTCCAGACTTCAATCCTTACTCAACACACTGCCTAGATACTTAAAAGGATTTCACATTCTCCATCAGCCATATCTCACAGTATATCTTATTTTTTCCATGTGAGTGAGGGAGACAAAATGCAGAGATGCCTGTAGCGAGTGATTCCCCCAGAGTAGAAAGTGACAGGGCCAAAATCAAGGGACGTTCGAGCCAAAAGGCCTGGACACACAGAGTTTGAAGCAATAAAAGTCATAGGAAGAGGGAAAGAGTTCCAGAGCTCAGCTGTTGAATAGAAGAAATACTGAGAATAACATTTCACTCTTTGGTTAGAGAGTTGCACAGAGTAGGGATGGGATTGTGTTGTAAGACGGGTGCTATGTGCTCTACGAAGAGGGGGGGGGGGGTATACACTGAGAGAGCTCGGAGGAATACTGGTTATTGTAATTGCGATAGAATAGTGAGAGATGCAACATTGCGGCGAAGAGAGAGACTGCATAGAATTGGTGAGTGGATGTGAGTTAATGAGACCGAAGGCTTTCCTTTCTACTTTGTCTAGAAGTGATGTGTGAGAGGATCTCCCACACACATGTGAACAATACTCAATACATGGACGCACAGTGCCTCTGTACAGAGCAAGAAACTGCGCACGGATAAAGAACCCCTGGAGGCGGTTGAGCACACCCAGCTTCTGGGAAGCTGTTCTAGCTAGAGTGGTAATATGATCTTTCAAAGAGAGATCAAAAGAAAAAGACACACCAAATACATTAAGAGAAGATGAAAGGTAAATTTGTATGTTGTTGAAGAGTAGGTAATTGTTTTCTGGAAGGGGGCGACGAGTAGACAGATGGAGAAATTGAGTTTTGGAAGCATTGGAAGTAACAAGGTTTTTCCTCGTGCAGCAGCACCCAACATAAATCGTACACAAAACATTAACATTCTCCAATTAAACATAGATGGCATCAACAGAAAGAAACACGAACTCTCACACTTCATCAAACAACACAACATACACATTGCCATCTTACAAGAAAGAAAACTCCGCACAACACAAAAGGCACCTACATTTCATGATTTCACCACCATTAGACAAGACTGGGCCGTCGTCTGCGGCTGTGGACTCGTCACCCTGGTACACAAAGAAATATCATACATAGTCACCAGTGTACATACCAAATCCCTCCTCCCCCCAAATGACAACACAACAGAAATACAATCAATTAAAATACGCGCTGGCAACAACTCCAACAAAACCATCATAAACACATACATCCCTCCCCAAACATCCCCTACAGTACCAAATGAATATAGACCACAATTACAACAGATCACAAACACCCCACACATCATCCTGGGTGGTGACTTCAACGCAAAGACGTCGGCCTGGTTTGTCGACAACCCCGACACAGACAGAAGGCTGGTACTCCAACGCAAAACAG
This sequence comes from Paralithodes platypus, assembly GCA_032716605.1. Taxonomy (NCBI): domain Eukaryota; kingdom Metazoa; phylum Arthropoda; class Malacostraca; order Decapoda; family Lithodidae; genus Paralithodes; species Paralithodes platypus. Next base: position 7,339,709 of record CM064524.1, read on the forward strand.
ATAACCTCATCATCCTTAACGACATCCATCAACATAACCATATTCCCCACCAAGCCCTCTATAACCCATCATCTTCAGACATCACCTTTTGCTCCCCAGAACTCGCCCCCACAACATCCTGGAGGGTGATTAGAACCTTAGGCTCTGACCACCTTCCGATCATTATCACCACCAAAACCAGACTCATCCCAGCTAGCCACAAGCACACTTACACCAATTATAAAAGAGCTAACTGGGAAGCATTCACAAATGAAACAGAACAATACTTCACACATCTAAACAGCGTACCTATAACTAACATCAACAATGCTGAACACATACTCAATAAAACTATCCAAAACGCTGACAAGAAACACATTCCAGGAGGTAACAGAAAAAGACACAACCCCGACTTCACACCAGAAATTCAAAACCCCATCAGACAACGTGACCTACTGAAACACTCCCCAGCACCCCACACACAAGACATCACACAACAAATCCAAGCACTCAACACCCAGACTAACAACAAAATACAAGAACAAAAACTAAATTGGAATAACTTCCTACAAACACTTTATCACAAAACACACCCTAAAACACTCTACAAAACACTAAACAGCATCACACTTTCCAACAGCAACACAACACAATCACATGCTGCAATCACAACAACAGACTCTACTCCTTCATGTAAACAAGCAAACACTCTCATCAATCACTTCTCACGTGTCAGCCACCTAAAACCCCACAAAGACGACCGACGTGTCATCCGATGTAAGAGACAATTCCCCACAGACCCTGACTATACACCCTTCACCAACCACCAGACAAAGCACATCATCAACAATCTCAAGCACTCACCTGCCTGTGGCCTAGACAACATAAGCAACATACACCTCAGACACCTGGAACCATAAGGCATACAAGCACTCACTAATATATCAAACTACAGTTACTCACACAACACAATACCAGACATCTGGAAGCATGGTATTATCATCACATTCCCCAAACCCAACAAAGACCCCACGCTACCCTCCTCACACCGCCAAATCACACTCCTTTGCACCCCCTCCAAAGTCATGGAACACCTTGTACTACAACTAATTACACCCGACCTACCTCTAGCTCCAACACAACATGGCTTCAGGCCACTGCACTCCACAAACACTCTTCTCACAGACCTTACACAAAGAGCTTTTGACAGCATCAACTCAGCTAGACCACCACACAGATCACTACTAGCCACACTCGACATTAGTAAAGCCTTCGATGCCATCCCCCGCCACAACCTAATAAACAAAATCTACAACACAAACATGCACAACAACACAAAAAGGTGGCTGGCCAACTTCCTAGCACGCAGATGTGCACACGTATCTTTTGCCGGTCAGTCATCTAGAATCAGAAACTTTCCAAACGGAGTCCCACAAGGATCCGTCCTATTGACCGCACTCTTCAATCTATACATGCACGACATAAATATACCCAATACACCCCAAATGAACTTAGCCTCCTATGCAGTCGACATAACACTCACATGCACACACCATGACCCAAACACAGCAACAGATCTCCTTCAACCCTATCTCAACACACTACATGGCTGGTGCACTAGGTTTAATCTAGCCCCAGCCAAATCCACCGCAACACTGCTCACAAGCTGGACAGAACACTAATACATCCCTCGACTCACCATAAACAATACACCCCTAACACATACACACTCACCCAAAATCCTAGGAGTAACATATGATACTCATAATAACATTCAAACAGCACACCACAAACACGAAAAAGAAACTGACACCCAGACTTAACGCTCTCAGGTCACTTGCTCACACAAAATTTGGACACAACAAAGAAACCACCACCACAGTTTATAAACAATACATAAGATCAGTGATGGAATACGCAAGCCCGGGCTGGGCTTCTAACCTAGCTGAAACACATCACAAGACCTTACAGACTATTCAAAACAAAGCCCTAAAAATCATTACAGGCTGCACAGCTACTACACCCACAGATCACCTACATCAAGAAACCAAAATCCTCAAAGTCAAAGACCATCTGGGCATGAGAGGCACCCAATTTCTGGCAGCAGCCTCTACGAACCAAATCCGCCCACTACACTACATGGCAACACACCCACAGACACCAAGAAATATCAAAACAACGCCCAGCACACGCTATCACACACAAATACTGTCCTGTCTCCCTCCTTGCCCACCCCAAACCAACTTCCAGAAGCACATTCATACTCATATCTCTCGCCGATCCATCCACTCACTCATAGACAACACGCAGCTGCAAGCACGACCTCCCGAAATCCATCCTTCCGAATCCTCCCTTCCTCGCGAGGACAGAGTCCACCTGGCCAGGCTGAGATGCGGACACCATCCAGCTCTCCTGAGCTATCAGAAGAGACTGGATGACTCCGTTGTCGACGCCTGCCCGGGATGTAACACAGCACCTCATACCATTAAACACATCATAGAAGACTGCATTTCACACAACCACTTGTGCCAACAACACAATCTACACTCAATGAGAGCTCTGTGGGAAAGCCCGATCATGGCCATGGCCTTTCTCAGGGACTCGGGGCTGTTCGGCCAGGCAGCTTAGGGAACAACAACAACACTCATTGAAAGCTCTGTGGGAGAGCCCGATCGCGGCCATGGCCTTCCTCAGGGACTCGGGGCTGTTCGGCCAGGCAGCTTAGGGACCAACAACAAGGTTTTCTCTGCTCCAATTAGAGAGAGTAGAGAGATTAGAAGATAGCTTTTATGGCCTCCTTACGTGAGTTTTGGAGTTCCTACTGTGAATAATTTTGTGGAAGGCTAGTTGAATAATGTAATGTAGAGTCATTAGCAATTTAGCATATGAGTGAATGGGGTTGGAGGTGCAGTTGAGAAGGTTGTTAATGAATAATAGGAAGAGAATTGGAGGACAGAACCCTGATGAACACCGGAGTTGATAGGCTGAGGAAGTGAACGGCGGCCGTCCACAACCGCAGCTATGGAATGGCTAGAAATGAAATTAGAGACAGACACAGATGGAGGGATAGACACAGTAGGAGGGTATAGGTAACGCCAATGAACTTTACAATTTTCTTGACCCCTTATCTTCTCATAACTCAAAATTAATTAAAGCAATCGAGCTGACATTTCTATCATTAGGGAAGAACCTACCATGAAATAGGTGTGGATATTTACAGCAAGTTTGCTCTAGGCCCTTTTGAGTTATGAGAAGTTTACTGGTCAAGAAAATTGTCAAGTTAGTTTGCACTACCTATAGTTTGGAAATCTGGGATTTGTGCTAGACTACTGAAGGCCTTCGATATATCTAGCGTAACAGAAAAAGTCTCGTCGAAGTCCCGAATGGAGGATGACCAAGAGTTAGTAAGATAAGAAAGAAGATCACCAGTAGAATGACCATTAAATAAACCATACTGGCAGTCCGAGAGTATGTTATGGGAATATAAATGCATAAGAAATTTGGAGGCAAGAATTAATTTTAAAAACTTATAGAGATGCAAGAAATGAGAGCAATTGGACGATAGTTGGGGGGGGTTGAGAGTGGTCACCCTTCTTTGGGACAGGTTGAATGAGAGCAAACTTCCAGCAAGAAGGAAAGACGTTAGAGGAGAGACAGAAGAGTTCGCCTAGGCAGCACTGAAGCACACTTTTTTTAGTACAATAGGAGGAACACCGTCTGGTCCGTACACCTTTTTAGTATTAAGCCCAGAGAGGGTGGAAAGTACATCCTTGGAAGAGATTATGATGTTAGGCATAAGTAGGAGAGAGAGGGTTGGAGAGGAAGGTATAGCACCGGAATCATCCAAAGTGGAGTTTTTAGCGAAAGTGTTAGCAAAGAGTTCAGCTTTGACAGAGGAAGAAGTGATGGTGGTGCTGCTAGAGTGGAAAATAGGAGGAAAAGACGAAGAAAAAACAATTGTTGGAGAGGTTTTTGGCTAGATGCCAGAAGGCTTCGGAAGAGCTATAGTTAGGTAGTTCAGTGCATCCCATTCCTCTCAAATACCAAAACTTTGCTCTGATCCTCATTCACTTTCAATTTCCGCTTCTCACACACCGTTCCAAACACTCTTACTAAGCCTTGCAGCTCCCAATCATCATCACTTTACAGCACGGTGTTATCCGCAAATAACAGCACAGGCAAATTCTACTTATTTCCATATATTTTCAATGTCACTCCATTATACACTGCTCTCCCTTGCACCCCTTTAATAATTCCATTCATGATTAAATTGAACAACTATAAAGACATGACCAACTCCTAGTTCAACACAACTTCAAATCAATGAACTCATTCAAGTCGCCCTCCACACGCACTGCCACCTACGCATCCCCATACATGCTCTGTACTACTATCAGCAACCACCTACTCCATATACCATTAGGACATTCCATGTCTCCCCACTCTGTCATAGGTCTTGTCTAGATCCATGAAAGCTGCATGTAGATTTTTACTCTTCTCCAGAAATGTTTCTACTATGCATCTCAGAGAGAAGATCCTGGACCATACATCCTCTTCCTCTCCTGAAGCCATCTTGTTCCTCACCCACCAGTCCCTCTGTCACACCTCTTACTGTCTACTAATGCCTTATGTACCAGCGACATCTTAATAATTATATTCTAGCTATATTTCGACGATATTGTGCAGTTAAAAAAGGATCTGTGGTAGTAAAATGGGTTGTTGTTGTTGTTCCCTAAGCTGCCTGGCCGAACAGCCCCGAGTCCCTGAGAAAGGCCATGGCCACGATCGGGTTTTCCCACAGAGCTCTCATTGAGTGTAGATTGTGTTGTTGGCGTAAGTGGTTGTGTGAAATGCAGTCTTCTATGATGTGTTTAATGGTATGAGGTGCTGTGTTACATCCCGGGCAGGCGTCGACAACGGAGTCATCCAGTCTCTTCTGATAGCTCAGGAGAGCTGGATGGTGTCCGCATCTCAGCCTGGCCAGGTGGACTCTGTCCTCGCGAGGAAGGGAGGATTCGGAAGGATGGATTTCGGGAGGCCGTGCATGCAGCTGCGTGTTGTCTGTGAGTGAGTGGATGGATCGGTGAGAGATATGAGTATGGATGTGCTTCTGGAAGTTGGTTCGGGGTGGGCAGCGAGGGAGAGAGGACAATAATTGTGTGTGATACCGTGTGCTGGGTGTTGTTTTGATATTTCTTGGTGTCTGTGGGTGTGTTGCCATGTAGTTTAGTGGGTGGTCTTGGTTCGTGGAGGCTGCTGCCAGGAATTGAGTGCCTCTCATGTCCAGATGGTCTTTGACTTTGAGGATTTTGGTTTCTTGATGTAGGTGATCTGTGGGTGCAGTAGCTGTGCAGCCTGTAATGATCTTCAGGGCTTTGTTTTGAATAGTCTGTAAGGTCTTATGATGTGTTTCAGCTAGGTTAGAAGCCCAGGCTGGGCTTGCGTATTCCATCACTGATCTTATGTATTGTTTATATACTGTGGTGGTAGTTTCTTTGTTGTGTCCAAATTTTGTGTGAGCAAGTGACCTGAGGACGTTAAGTCTGGGTGTCAGTTTCTTTTTAATGTTTGTGGTGTGCTGTTTGAATGTCATATGAGTATCATATGTTACTCCTAGGATTTTGGGTGTGTGTGTATGTGTTAGGGGTGTGTTGTTTATGGTGAGTTGATGGATGTATTCGTATTCTGTCCAACTTGTGAGCAGGGTTGCGGTGGATTTGGCTGGGGCAAGATTAAGTCTGTTTGTAGTGCACCAGCCATGTAGTGTGTTGAGATAGGGTTGAAGGAGATCTGTTGCTCTTTTTGAGTCATGGAGTGTGCACGGGAGTGTTATGTCATCTGCATTGGAGGCTAAGTTTATTTGGGGCGTATTGGGTGTAGTTATATCGTGCATGTACAGATTGAAGAGTGCGGGCGATAGGACGGATCCTTGTGGGACTCCGTTTGGAAAGTTTCTGATTTTAGATGACTGACCGGCAAAAGATACGTGTGCACATCTGCCTGCTAGGAACTTGACCAGCCACCTTTTTGTGTTGTGCATGTTTGTGTTGTAGATTTTGTTTGTTAGGTTGTGGCGGGGGATGGCATCGAAGGCTTTACTAATGTCGAGTGTGGCTAATAGTGATCTGTGTGGTGGTCTAGCGGAGTTGATGCCGTCGAAAGCTCTTTGTGTAAGGTCTGTGAGAAGAGTGTTTGTGGAGTGCAGTGGCCTAAAGCCATGTTGTATTGGAGCTAGGGGTAGGTTAGGTGTAATTAGTTGTAATACTAGGCGTTCCATGACTTTGGAGGGGGAGCAAAGGAGTGTGATGGGGCGAGGAGGGTAGCGTGGGGTCTTTGTTGGGTTTGGGAAATGTGATGATGATACCATGCTTCCAAATGTCTGGTATTGTGTTGTGTGAATAGCTGTAGTATGATATGTTAGGGAGTGCTTGTATGCCTTGTGGTCCCAGGTGTCTGAGGTGTATGTTGCTTATGTTGTCTAGGCCACAGGCGGGTGAGTGCTTGAGATTGTTGATGATATGCTTTGTCTGGTGATTGGTGAAAGGTGTATAGTCAGGGTCTGTGGGGAATTGTCTCTTACGTCGGATGACACGTCGGTCGTCTTTGTGAGGTTAGTAAAATGGGTTAAGTGAGTTAGTTCGAATCCTGTTTATTGCTGGAGGCCATTTTTAAATTGAAAACATCTTCTAATAGTAGCCAAAATAGGACGGCACCGGTACAGCATGGGTTAATATCCTACCATACACCTCTCCAACTATGGCTAGCTAAGGAGACATATTCCTCTGTAGTTTCCACACATTCCCCTTTCTTGTTTTGCTGTGTCTTTGTAATTTAAGAGGAGCCGGCCTTCGTCCGGGACATTTTTCTATAAACAAATGTACAACTTTATCTTGAAGGAGAGTCTTGAGCGTGTTTTTCTTTAAGCTTCATTGAAGTCTATGGAGGAAACTAAACAAATTATACAAAAATATATAAATGGGAAAATAAATACACCCATTAACCTTCTTCAGCGCTTTCTCTCCCCTTTCGTCTCTCCTCCTCTCCCCCTTCATCTCTCCTTCTCTCCCCCTTCATCTCTCCTTCTCTCCCCCTTCATCTCTCCTTCTCTCCCCCTTCATCTCTCCTTCTCTCCCCCTTCATCTCTCTTCCTCTCCCCCTTCATCTCTCCTCCCTGCTATTCCCCGCCCACTTAGTCTCGCACTACGCTCACTTTATATATTCAGTAGTTCACGAAAATGTTCCATCCACCTCTCTGCTCTCTCCGTCTTTCCCACCATCTTACTCCATTCTTCTCTTTCACATCACTACTACCTCCTTTCTCCACCTGCTTTCATTCCACATTCACTTAAGACTCCTTCCAAACTCCTCATCCAGTATCACTTACTAAAGAGCGGTGCAAGCGTGCCTACCACCGAAACACCGACGTTCAGTCCATAATGATAAGATTAAATGGTGGAATAGAGATTGCAGACGGTTTGCTTGTGAAGCATGCTCATGAATCATGATAGATTAACTCTATCAGTGCGGGCATATTCCTGCTATAATAGGACTCATTCAGGCACTCCTGATTACTTAACCCTAACTGTACCAACGACGGCGAATCGCCGTCAGTAATAAAGTCACTCGTCAGTACCAGTGACAGAAGATCCCCGTCAGCATTATGCCGTAGTTGTAACTGCCCGTATCGAGCAGTACCAGGTACTGTGACTTGTATGCATGGTTTTGAGACCTTGGCAACACTTCTCAGCTTATATTGAAGGTCCCACAGACTAGCTGGCTCAGTATTCCTCCAACTTTTGAGGTGGAAGGGTATTCTCTCTCGACTCTGAAGCCATTTTGGCCTCATTGCCTGGTACTGGAGGGTACATTTAGAGTAATACCCTCTGGTACAGTAGAGGTTAGGCAAGTTCCTGAATGAAATGAAATGTTTACAGCAAAAGACTAGAAGAAAAGAGCTTTCAAATGACACGAGAACGAGTTCTGTACAGTAGTTCTCCCGCAGCGTTACTACAGACATCGGCAATATTTGCAAATAATTATCAATGCTCCGCTACATTTACCTATGGCAACACTGAATATATCTCGTGAGACCCTACCACAGACTCTCAGTGCCGCGGAAATGTGCTGGAAAGTGTAATGGGCCTGCCGCGCTCCTGATCACTCACACTCGTCTCCACTGGCTTTAACCCTTCCTGCCCAGGCAGCATTTTAAAATGCCGCAAATTGTGAAAGCCAGGAGTCCAGGCGGCATTTAAAAGTCTGTAGGCTTGAAAGCGTCCTAAGCGTGCTTTGAAAGCCGCGCGGCGAAACGTTTGATTGGAGCGCCACCAAGCCTCAACTACATCGCTTATCAGTCCGACCATGTTAGCCATGCCAGATATAGCGAAAATTAGTCTTCCTAAGTGTCCGATATGGCTATATACGCGGCAAAACTCTCTCCACGGAAATAGTCACAACAAGGTTATGCATTGTAGATTGAGACGAGGCAATGTGGAAAAGAGCGGTGCATACCCATGTGCAGTGTGTGGAAAGGGAGTGGGCGCTAACTCAATTCAATGTAGCATCTGTCGATATTGGGTACACCATGGGAGTAAGAACTGTAGTAGAATAAAGGGACCCCTGCCGAAGGATAAGTCACAAATAGAGAAATTTGAGTGCGTAGTGTGCAAAGGCGAGCTTGTGTTAGGTGATGATCCTGTGGCTGTGAATTTTGGAAATGAGTCTTTGGAGCTGGTGAACAAGTTTTGTTACCTAGGAGATACCATCTCTGCCGGTGGTGGGGCCGAGGCTGCCACTGTTGCTAGAATTAGGTGTGGCTGGAGGAAGTTCAGAGAACTGATGCCAATCCTGACCATGAAAAGAATGCCTCTCCCCCTGAAGGGAAAGGTGTATGCCTCATGTGTTGGAAGTGCAATGACGTATGCCTCAGAAACATGGGCCGTTAAGTAGAGGATGTCAACAGAATGGAGCGTAACGAGATGAGAATGGCGAGATGGATGTGTGTGGCCAGGCTACAGGATAGAATAACAAATGTTGAGCTGAGGAAACGTTTAGGTATAAAGAGTATTAGCGAGGTGATGCGTACAAGTAGACTGGGATGGTATGGACATGTGGAGAGAATGGATGAACAAAATTGGGTGAAAAATGCAGGTCTGTGATTGTGGAGGGAGCTGCACCAAGGGGTGGACCGAGGAAGACCTGGGATCGGACTATACGTGCCGATCTCAAATCCAAGAACTTGACAAGTGAAGCAGCCCTTAACAGGGTTGCCTGGAACGCCGCCATTAGGACAAGAGACTGAAACTGCACTTATGTGTGGAACACTCAGTCTTAAAATTTGATGTATGTATGTATGTATGTACTATCATACAAAAAAGTATCCTTACTAAAATGACACGCACCATTTAGACTCAATGGACGAAGAAATATGGAAACTATTGTTTGAGCTCGAATCGTACCCCACTTTATGAAACTCAACATTCACGAGAGTAAGGATACTTTTTTGTATGATAGAACCTGAACCAGTTTACCTAGAGAGCTTTACTCAACACCAGTCTATAGATACAAGGGCTAAATTTTGAGATTTGTGTGAATTATCTAGCTATTAAATTAACCCTCTCACGACCATATGACACAGAGGATGCCAGATTAGCAATAAGAAATAGAGTTCTCTCACTCTTATAATTACCTCTCCCAAATTAGTTTTCTGCCCACAGCTAACTCAAAGACAACTGCAGAGGTTAAAGTAACTAAACTAAAGGTTTTTAAATACCCCTGATGGTAACAAAGGATTTAAAGTATCCCTAATAGGCTCAAAATTGCATCAAGAACGTGAGAGGGTTAACAAAAATAGGCATATGTTTACAAACAACGTTTTTTGGCCAGATCACCCGGGTAAGACAATCATAATTTAGAAATGCTACCCGGGCAAGAAGGGTTAATGGCCTTTAAATTCCAGGATATTTCCAGGACGTACCTGTACAGCAACCAAAGTGAAAAGGTTAAGAACCTTAGAAAATGTAACAAGTAAGTTCATAGATCTGCGACGTAAAGCCCAAATGTTATTTAAGCAAAGTAAAAAGACCCTGGAGTTGCATGTTGCCCCGAAAGAAGTCTATAGTTACATCAGAAAGAAGAAAGTATTTACTTCAACTATTGGACCGTTAATAGATGAGAATGGAAATTACCCAAAAGACGAAGAACAGATGAGTAATAACCTTTTTTAATCAGTTTTGCAAGAGAAGACTTTCGTAATATTCCTACAACATTGCCAGATCACATAGAAAATTCTGATGCTCTAATCAATTTGAGTATTACAGGTAGAGGAGTATTGAAATATTTGGAAAAACGTTAGCTAAATAAATCGCCTGGACCCCACACAATCTCACCTAGACTTCTAAACGAAGCTAAATGCGAGCTCTCCAAACCACTGACATATGCCTGATGAGTGAAAGCTTGCTAACGTAACACCAATATTTAAAAAAAGGCGGCAGCAAATCTTTACCAAATAACTATCGTCCAATTAGCTTAACCTCAGTTGTCCGTAAAATGCTATAAACACTCATAAGAAACAGAATTGTAAATCACTTGGAGGAAAACAACATACTCAAAGATACTTACCATGGCTTCTGTAGCAGTCCTAGTCGTGTCTGAAGGGGGATAGTCGTAACTCCTCGTAGCCGTCCATAATTATTCTCATTACTCCGCTACAAATTGGTTTCTGCGAACAAGGGTTGCAAATAAATCACTTGTACAAATTTATATTCCTTATGCTATCGTAATCAGGTTAGACTATAAACCTTTTCCCGGTATAATCCTGTGTAGCGGAGTACATATATTCCAATAATTTGGTAATGTTGCAGTTTAATTTTACATTTTACATTCATATATAGTCCACTAATATAGGCCTACTAGGTTAGGGTTTGGTTAAAGATATTCTTCAAATGTTGCTTAGTAAATAGGCATCTGAAAACCAGTTCACCTCGCTACATAGGATCTTACCCTTTTCACAAACTAACCAGCCACGTCCTTATAAAATATATAGATTGTGCATAAACAAAACTATCTATGACTTTGCAAGCTCAGTAGTACAATCAAAGACACAAGTCGCGTCGCTGATTTGTCTGATGATTAAATAATAGTTTATGAAACCTTATGATAGGTTAGTCCTTTACTAGACGTCTTCAGCACGACTCTTATCTCTGGTTGTACAGCTAAGTGCATAAATCATGACACAGGGGTTCCCTCCTCTATACCCTATATAATCAGGAGAGAAACTAGGCCGATGTCCTGTTGGTATCCCTGAACCTTCCCCCCAACCCCAGGGTTCCCCACACCACCATTCCCTTCTACCAGTAGAAGGCATCCGACAGGTTCATATATTTCTTGGCTACAGGTAGGCTACATGAGAACAACACGGCCCTGTTGTCCCCGACTCACACAACTTGATCTTACTCCAGGGATCACACAACTGGACCACATTGGGTTAACCCAGGACTCGAACCCTGTCAAATTATTTAAAACACATAATATAGATATTCTAATCAATGAAAACAAAATTGTGCTATTGATCACAGCCTGTGAACAAATCAACAATAGTTGTATATAATAATGAGAATACCATAGCATTTAAAAGTAGATTATTGAAATTTAACCAATGTGTAACAATAGGCTACACAACACAGTACATTATAATAACAACAGCTTTGATATAAATTATAGCATAGGCTATACTAAACCTTTATAAATAAGGTATGCACACAGGCATGTATGTATAACCAAATAACTGTGGCTTAACTCAATCTCTATCTTAAACATAACTCATATTAACATTACAGTAAATAGAAACTCAAATAACTTTACACAAAACTAACACCATCAGGTTTACTCAAGTACATTACTCCCAGCAACATTATATTCATGAATTTGGTGATAAATCATTAGGATACGAAACTTTGCGACTCTTAGTATACTCAAATAACCATAATTACCTTATGGAGGTCGAAATTGATCATTTAACCATCAAAACTAGAGGGGAGGGAAAGGAAATTTAAGGGGAGCGTCGTCGTGCGCTCTAGCCTTCAGTGCCACTCCTCTCGTTCTGCCGAGTAAGGTAAGTAAATTCTCCGCCTCGAGCAAGGAGTTGCTAGCCGTGCCAGTAGGGGAAATCTTTAATAATTAAACTTACTACTTTGAGTCAACTTTACTTGTCCAAGTCAAATAACTATAATCATGTTCAAATATTAAAAGATAAAAAACAATATAAAATGTAAATGCATTGCTCATTAGTGTAGGATCTAGTTTATATGGTGGATTTGAAGGTAAACACGTTAACGCAAGCTACTCCTAGCCGGACTGCAATAATACTGGGAAAATGTACAGTTGGATACCTACAAGTTCATTACTCACACAAATATATGACAATTCCTGTTACAACATTGTGCAATAGTCTATGCCATATCCAGTTGAAGGGGGTAACAATTGGTAACCAAAGACAAAAGGAAATAGGCTACATCAAATTATGATACATTCTGACCATTACACCAACTTACCCCCCCACATCCTTCACACACACATGCCAGCTTTTCTCCCTCTTCTAAATGTTCCATGTTCTCTAAATGTTAGTACTGGTGTCATATACTTTGTATATTCTGGCAATTATTAGACACTTCTTGCAGTTTAGGGCGGACATAGCGCAATAAAAACCGTCATACTATCCCAATCGACCCCTTTAGCTAACACAGACCCTTCCTTAGCTGCATATAACATAAAATAAATATCTAATATTTACTCAGACAACCCTGGACTAACACGATTTAATAGTATTATTTAGCGGTTTACTCAGTAAAACCTATACTATTTCATGTCATATAACTCCTGATATTTTCTGGCAGTGGATAAAACCTTATACAGTAGCTCCCCTCACCATGTGTGTGTGTGTGTGTGTGTGTGTGTGTGTGTCGCGTAATCTCTTATCTATTCCATGCAGACAAAAGGAAAACAATAGAAGAGGTTATGTTTATGTCTCTGTGTTAGTAAATATCTAAACGTAAATGAACCAATTATCACGAATTCGGTGGGCTGATGGGATATGCACCAAAGACAAAGTTATTCTATTTAGTAGGCAATTGGTAGCAAGCATTAGAACACTTTTGGCGATCAGTAGAGGGCATCTCTCCACCATCGTACGTAAAAGTCTGCGCAACTCAAGTGTCTAGTTGTTACTAGGTTACCGCTTACAGTATACAGATTAAACAAATATAATGTTAATTACTTACAGGATGGGCCCGTAACTGAAGTATTTTTTAATTATCTTATGTATTTATGATTCTTTATACGTTCCAGTAAAGATAAACATTGAGCATTATTAAAACACAACGGAAGTTAGTTACGTGGTTAAGGCATCCCCATTAATTTACTCTGACCATTCATCCTATCCATAGCCTATGATAGCGCAGTTGGAATTGTGTGTACATGCTTAGATTGACATGCAGGATCGAAACTGCATAATAAATCGTAGGCTTGTCCACCATTCTTTAACTGTCTTCGTAGCGTAATGGATAAATGCACTGAATTTCTGTGTGTGAGCACCCTAGGTTCTAATCCCTGTACTGCCACATGTACTGTAATTGTTGATTTCATTATTGAGTTTAGGAGTAAAGTCGGTTTGGTGGAAGGTAACAATATTCTTAAATAGGTGAAAATGATGGAAAGATGTAAAAACGTTGCACATAAACACACATGGGAATCATAACAACGAGGACTATGGCTGTGGTAAACAATCAATGGAAGTTCAAAATTACTAAGCTATAATGAATCAAAAAAAAATCAATCTAAATGAAAACTACTCTATATCTAAATTGAATTCAATCTGAAACAAGCTAATTTATATCCAAAGGTCTCACATAATAAATGTATATATATAGGGTAAGGTTATAAGGGTTAATATTAGCCAGGAATTAACTCACCAATAGTTCCACGTGGCAATGAGGCAAGTGAGAACGTTTAACCCAATATGGTGGTGGACAATGGGGAACGAGACTTCGGTCCCAAGACTCCAGTCAAGTTAAAGAAAGAATAAATGATTACATGGGAATGGACATGATTATTATTATATTTATGCTTATCTATCAGTTCAGTCATGATGTCGATGAGAGCGTCGTGATGGTGTAGCTGTGTGTATTGCTGTATGTGTATTGTGATTAGAGGCACAAAAGCACGATCAACTGAGGGCGGAAAATTAGATATTAAACTAGTTGGTGTTCGTGAAGGCTCTGGCGTACCTCAAAAGCACACCTTGCTGCCTTGGCAAACCGCCAGGAGCCCA